>AWOL01S0052712.1:16053-77913 GCA_000715115.1 Nicotiana otophora
GAGAAACATGAGTTAAAACGACTTATAATTGACTTAAATACAAGCTAGAGTTTTATACCGACTTTGTGGGTCCCAAGGGAGCTGCTTGTATAGTCTCACGAAAATGCGAATATCTCTCTACTCTGATGTTGTATCGGTGAAGGGTTTAATTCATTAGAAACTTAACTCATAGATATTCGATTTGGTAGGTTGACCAGCCCATAAGTCAATGTACATTGGGACAACATCTCGGCTACATTTGACCTATGTTTTAGCACATTTATGAATGTAACTTGTGATGACCTTTGCCAACCTTTTTTCAACAACTCACTTGACTTCAAAACATAACAAAAGACTATGATACGGCTAAAATAACTCATAACATAACCTCCACCATAGTGTCACCCCAAAAGTACATGTTATAATATTCCCAACTTGTCGACTTTCAACAAAACTTATTTTCTTCAAGTCGTTTAGCTTCTAAGCCTTTCAACCCTCTTGGTATTTGTAGTTCATGATCTTAAATATTTTTAATCTCTAAGTTAACATGATTAACTTACTTTATATTATCAAATATGATCTCATTTCTGAGCATACATCAATTGACTTACGACATACTCTTACGTACAAAAACATGGGGTGTGACATCATTCCCCCCTTTGGAACATTCGTCCTCGAATGTTGACTGATGCCCTTATCAAAATCATAACCTATAGCTCTTACAAATACTTTAATAATGTCCTTGCCGTCTAGGCAACTATTCTATGAAATCCAAGGCCAGGGCATTGTCCTCTGTAGGCCTCTTCTCACACCATGACCTGTGATTGGAATTGTTCCACTCTCGTAATTATTGCTACCTTCTTTCATACATCATGTAGAACTTTGTCCTTGTATGTGCGCTTATACGACTCTTCTCTCCTATTTCCTCCGGTTTTTAGCCAATCTCTAGGCCTCACTTTGTGAACATATATAGAACTATGACAAGTTGTCCCTCTAGGCATCTATAGGTATATTGAAGTTCTTCGCATGGTACTCTGTCAACTTATGACTATTGCTATATCCTGTTTCATAGACTCGGTTATCTATCCTATGGCTTTACTGCATCTACGTAGTTCATATTATACCATAACACTTACCTCGGTTATTATTACCGAGGTCTGAAACTCAACTCCAAGTTATTGTCTCGCTGCTTATCTTATATTATAAATCTAAGTCCTTTAATACTTCCTCATTATTGTTCATCTTAAGAATGACGGCCTAATCTCACCTGATAATTCGGAATTTTTATCCATCTATTGTTGATTCATCTTAATGTTGATCTAGAATCTACCATTGATAACTTGAAACCTCTTACGTAATACATTGTCACTATGGCTCATGTCTCATCAGGGAACATCTGATGTTATTTGCCTGATCCATGTAGGGACGATACTATACTTCAACAATCATATTTCGTAGCATCCCAACGTTATTCATCTTATGGGGGGTATTCTAATCCCCTGTAGTTCATGAAAACCCTTCTCTTTGAATTAATAATTAATGGAAGACCTAAATGTCATCCTCTTATAATTTATCACAATTACACCCTTATTCTATAACCACGACAACATTCCATATCTTCTAAATGTTCCTAATCATAAACTCCTCTAAGTTCATTCATGCTATACAGAGTTTCTATAACTTACAGAAACCATCAGCTCTTTTGTTTTGATGGACTTAATCCTAAGGCATTACCTACTCTCGTCACCTTCTTACTCACCTTCTCTTTTCCTTACTCATGTCTACCTAAAACCTTGTTGCTCTACCATACTTGAGTTTGTGACCTACACATATCTATTTATACAACTCGCAACCTTCCTTAAATTGCTAGCACCATAGATTTCCTTATGTTATTTTGGAAACTCAATCGAGACATCACACTATCTCTAACTCTTCTTTACTCTCTTGCCTAGACCTCTCAGTACCTGGAAACCATAGGGTGGAAGATATGCTACTAACGACACCACTATCTTTTTGAAACCATAGGGTGGAAGATATGCCTAGACCTCTATTTGAAGTATGGACTATTCACAACTTTTTGCATATGAGCATCTCGTACCTTCTTCACATTTACCTTAATTATCTTTAAATATCGCATCATATTTACTGTCGCTTTCATAACCTCCCATCCACATAGGTAGAATTCACATCCACAACTTGAAGTTCTACTAAAAACTTGCACCTCTAGTGCATACACAATCCAGCGGGAGCTTCATACTGACTTCTTATGAGGTTGTTACTCTTCTAACTGGATTTTATCGTAGAGGGGTTATATAATATTGTTTTGTACTATCTCTCTTGCACTTGTGATATTAAGAGTGATCCTGCAATGTTCTCAATCATGATATCTATAATTATCTGGGTCTAATAATCAGACTCCTGATTTACTTAGCTAACGTAAAACATTAGTTTCCTCTTCTCTATTCTCTTAGCCTTTATATAGGCTTAAGCTATCTTCCGATCTACGACTCAGGGTATTAGTTATTACTTTAGCCATTGATGGATGCTATGGAATATCCATAATATAATCTTCTAACAATTCAAGCCTTTGTATGTGACATGGACTCACTTCTTTCTTTTAACTTATACTAGAGTCTTCTACGGCTGTATGAATGTCAACATATATGCTACATGGATAGTACTCCAAAATCTTAAGTGCATTCATATCATAACTAACTCTGGGTCATTGATCGAATAATTCCTTTCGTTCCTTCTCAACCTTCTTTAAACGTAAGCAATTACTTTTCCTGGTCCGCCACTTGTTGCGTGGATACTTGGCTTATCTTAGTTCCCATGCATGCCAAACATTGTTTGCAACTCGTATGATCTCGAATAGTACTTTTGATTTTACTTCCCGTTCATTAGCCACGATATGTGCCACTTTCTTATTGAGTGCATACAATGTTGTAGTGAGACTACTGTTACAAGACCATTTCTTCTTCAAGTTACTGTGCTTAGGTTGAAGCCTTCTTCCTTATTTCCTTAGCTAGTCTTTTGTTGTATTACTTGGGGGAGACCCTCTGGCTCTTGTAAAGTTGTAAGCCTATTACATCGTATACCCGATGGAAGTTTTGATGTTCTTACTCGCCTATAATTATCCTTAGCTACTTATCTTTGTGCCCTTGTGCTCGTAGGATTGCATCTTAACTGAATTTTAGATTGTCTCCCAAGTGGCACTCTCTTTTATTTGTGTAACACTTACACAGTACTTTTATCTTGCACGATCTACTGAGAATGAATTCCCTATGTTGGGGATCACTACGTTTATCTTGCACGATCTGCTGATTTATCTGTATCCCCTTATCTAGCCACAACTAGTCTCTTCCTGAATCAACTAATAACTAATCGCTGGTTTATTCTCATATCTATATTATGTGCAATCTATCTTGGGTTATTTCCTTTGTCTTAACTTACTCTCGCACTAGCTCCTTATGTATCAAGTGTTCATTCGCACTTATTTATCAACAACTGTCACCTACTTGCTTAAATGAGAGGATTAAATATGTCCAAAAAGGGGCTATTTAGGGTCGTCCAAAGAGATATTTTAAAGGCTTATTTCCTTCAAATATTTCACTCATTATAGAGAAAAATAACTAGAGATAAGCCCCTGCAAACCTTTCCCAAAACAACCAACACAAACCCTAAATGATTTTCTCTGCTTTTCAACTTCTAGTTAGAGGAAAACCTAAGGATTTAAAAACCAAGATAGGACCTGAGATATTCACCAAATAAGGTAAGTATAATGCTCTATTTAATCCATTTATTCTTCTTGGAAAAGTATAGAAATTTCATTCTATAATTATAAGAACTCACGGGACGGTGATCGGAAGCCGTGAGTTGGAGTTATTCAACTTGTAGTGGACAGTTTTGTGGGCTGTTTTGTGTTGTTGTTGGGTTGAATGTTTTGCTACTGTTTTATGTAGTTTTGGAGGATAAAGGTTGTGGAGAAACTCCACTTAATGTCGGGGTGGTGGGCTAGTCATTCGTCGTAACAATTTCAGATTGTTTGACACTACTATGGTTGTCGTTTTGTGTATGAAATGATCGGGGTATGTTGGGCTGTTTTGTGGTATTTTGTGGTGGATATAAGGTTGTAAAATGATGAATATATGTTGTTATTTTTGTGTTCCTATGTATTTGGCGTTATCTTGAATTTGGAGGAATATGCTGCTAGTTTTAATATAAATTAAGCGTGTCATTCGTTGTAACTTAATGATAGTATTATTATCGTCGTTGTGGATTAAGGTGTGGAAGGACGAGTTCAACGTAATTATTGAAAAGAATGTGATAAGGTATGTTAAGGCTAAACCCTTCCTTCATTTTGGCATGATCTCATAACTACATGTGCTTGATAACGAGACATAAAGAGAAGTTCATACTCCTGAATTTATGTACAGTATTCTCCCTTATCAAAACATTATATTCAATTAATTATTGTCTTTTTCTAGTCAAGAGAGTAGAGGGTCTATATATATACAGTATTACAGTATTTTCACCACCATCGAGTTATAATCGGTGGGTAGGCCCCTATTGGGCAACCTCTGATCAGATGGTAAGTTATATACCGAGCTTAGTATGGCCAATCGCCTTTGAGAGAGCCTACTACAGCCGAGCAGTAACACGTACCGACCCTTATAGGACCAGAAAACTATTTTACTTACTATATTAAGAGAGTTGAGTCAGTATCAGCAGGTAAGTATACCTCCAGATCTTCTTTGACTCATAGTTACTTTCAGTTATTATATTATCAATTCAGTTTCAGCTTTAAGTTATTCTATTGCCTTACATACTAGGTACATTATTTCGTACCGACGTCCCTTTCCTAGGGACGTTGCATTTCATGCATGCAGGTTCAGATAGACAGACGAGTAGACGTTCTTATTAGGTGTTGTCTGAGTTCAGCTTGATTGGTAAGCTCCATGTCCTTTAGAGTTGCCGAGTCTAGGGTTTTGAGTACATATTATGTGTGTATATATATATTATGGGTAGGTCGGGCCATTGTTCCAACAACGGTACATCCATCAGTAGAGGCTTCTAGGCATATCCTGTCAGTCAGTGCAGTATATTGGCCTTGTAATGTCACGCCCCGACCTTAGGGAGCGCAACCGAAAATCAACCAAGATACCCCGGTCAAGCAAGCCTTTACAATGCCTTCTACGCAACTCACCCATGAATAAAGAGAGGATATATTTATATCATTAATTAAACATTGAGTGGATTGCATGAACAATACCAATTCCATTACCATTAGTCACTTCATTTTATAGTCTCAAAATACATACACAATCATAGTTAAAGTGCACAAGTGATTCAAATACAACAAGGCTAGTTTGACTTTCCCAACACCCATATACAACCCACACTGTGTCTACGCAGCTCTACGGTTACAAATTGCTATGGTTATGCTGGCAACAAGGCACCGAATATACCTTAAAACATAATACATGTGGGACAAAGGATACACGACCTGAATGAAATGGGGCTCACCAAATCTGCTGAGAAGAGGGTGTACTGCTATCAATAATCCTTGCCACATGCTACGGGACCACCTGCATCCCTTAAAGACGCAGCGCCCCCGGCAAAGGGGATATTAGTACATATGGAATAGTACTAGTATGAATGACTAAACACCCTCTCAAGAGAACGAATGATAACACAAGGAAGGACAATCATAAAATAAATGGGAGCCTCAAACAATACCAAAACATCAAATTAGGAGCAAGACAAGTTTTCAAGTAAATTTCCATATTTTAAGCTTGGGAGATCTTAGCACCGATATACCACTGTGATCTTGAGCACGGAGTCTGATCACGGCCCGATCGGCTAGGTTGTCTCACCCAAAAAGATCAACCACAATCACAATCATTATCTCAGTCTCAATCATTATTTTAATCGTAATCTCAAGCACAATCACTAGTGTGCGGCATGGAATTCGATCACGACCTGACCGGCTAGGCCGTCTCACCATAATTCCGTGTGGATCGACATCTCCCTTTCTAGCAATCATCTCATCTCAATAATGGGGAATATTCTTATCATAACAATCTCGTCCCAATAAAAGGGGTACAATTGCAATTAACTCCTACACCGACACGTGTAATTTCGGGGTTAGGGAATTTCAACCTACCCTTCCTTGGTGACTAACGATACTTAATTTATTTAAGGGGATGACCTACAAAGGGGATATCAAAAATAACTCATAACATAACCTCATTATCATGTTAATCACACTATTCTCACCCCAAAAGTACATGTTATAATATTCCCAACTTGTTGACTTTCGACAAAACTTATTTTCTTCAAGTCGTTTTGCTTCTAAGCCTTCCAACACTCTTGGTACTTGTAGTTTAGGATCGTAAATAATTTTAACCTCTAAGGTAATATAATTAACTTACTTTATTTATTATCAAAGATGATCTCATTTCTGAGCCTGCATTAATTGACTTACGACGTACTCTTACGTACGAAAACATGGGGTGTGACAGTTTTGTGATGCTTTGTTGAGTTATGAATATGTTGTTAGGATTGGTGTTTGTGGCTCTCTATCAGGTTGATAGGCCCAAATACAGAGGAAACTCTACCAAAATTTTTTATAATCTACGGAGTTAGCAAAATTTTGAGCAATTGGTGGGGTAAATAAGGAGCCGAGACATGTTGGGTGGCTATGGAGAACTCTAACGCTCATTCGAGGATGAATGATCCTAAGTGGCGGATGATGTAAGGCCCCGTAAAAGTTAACCAAATATTTAATATTTTATGATGCCAAAGTCAAGCTAATGTGTTCGGAAGATTGTAGATAATTTTCTCGGCAAGCTTGCGAGCCATGGTACTTATTTTTGGATTGTGCAATTCACCAGGAATAAGGTAGATGAATTGGAAGAAAAAGGCAGTTGTTCGGTCAATTATGCGGACTGTGAATTGGTTCTGTTGACCGTAGAACCATTGCACATCAAGGTAGAAGCAACTTAATTTGAGGGTCATTTTGTGGTGGGTTATGCGGGCCGCATAGCCATTTTGCAGACAACATATTCATCGTAGAATCAACATGGGAACTTTTTAAGGAGACTTAGCGGTCCGATGTGTGGACCGTATAACCATTTCACGTATCATAAATCCGCCGCATACCTTTACATATCCAACCCAGATTTTGAGGACCATTTCACTATCAATTCCACGGACCACATACCTATTTTGCAGTTCAATATATGATTGCAGACCCGATTCAGAGGGGAAAATTCCACTCGATTGCGTCTTAATAAAAAAAACATAATAGGTTATTCTAGAAGACAAAATCAGATTAATCTAGAGGATCTTGGCTATTTTGAGAGGGAGATACACTCTAGATAAAAAGGAGGAGAATACTAACATTTTTACTCTTCAATTCCTTTCTCAATTTTGGGTATTCAAGGAAAAACTCGTAATGGCTTCTACTAAAAGGTGAGGTTTCGTCCCTAAACTCTCATGCAAAGTTTGATAATTTGTATAAATAGGGTCTTATTAGGTTGGGGCTTATGAGATGGTGATCGGAAGCCATAAGCCCTCAATCTTGAATTTGGGTGTGTGTGAAGTCTAGGAGATATGATTCTTGTGGGTTGGAAGTAAATGGTTAGGCGTGCATGTGCCAATGGAGGTTGTAGGGTGTTTTAGGACTATTGTGGGTTGATTGTTGACATGCAAATTGGTGGTAGGATGAAGAAATCCCATTGTAGGAAGATATAGACAAGCATGCTCCGTAAGTGCTTGATAAAATGCGTAGAAGACCTACATTGTGAGAATTCCCACTAATAATGAATCTATTGAACTATATTAACGTCGATTGAAGTTGCTAAGAGTAGTGGAATGTTGTACCGGGTGAATCCGACCGAGCAAGCCTATTAGATTTTCTTCTACCCAAACTCATCCATGAATAAATAAGATACACATCTTCGTTAATTAGACAATAAGATGTTCATGTCTACAATACCAATTCATTATCAATAGTTCCATCATTTTAAGGTATTAAATACAACAAGTAATACAACATAGGTTTACTTTCCCAGCACCATTACACAGCCCATACTTATGTCTAGAAAGCCTCTAAAATACCAAAGAGTACAATGATAATGCTGGCAACAAGGCTCCCGCTATACCTCATAATACGATAACACATACGAAACAAAAGATGCATAACCCCGGAATGAGATGGGAATTACCAAGTCAGCTAGGAAGAATGAGCACCACTATCACTGGTTGATATCTTCCGCTGTGGAACCACCTGCATCCATTAAAGATGTAGTGCCCCCGGCAAAAGGGACGTTAGTACATATTGAATAGTACTAGTATGAATACCAAACACCAATTAAAGAATACGGAAATACAATATAAATATGATGAACCAGGGCGACAATAGAATAGCATAGATAGTCGTTTAAACAAAAGCAAGCTTATCAAGAGCTGTCATTGACATTTATAGAATTTAAGATGTGGACCTCTGTAACCATTTTCACACAAAGAGGCCCTTCCGCCTCACTCCAATATATGCGGGTGGAGGTGTACACACAATACCCATTTTCACACAAAGCGGCCCCGCCGCCTAACTCCAATATATGCGGGTGGAGGTGTAAACACAATACCCATTTTGAAACAAAGCGGCCCCGCCGCCTCACCCTAATATATGCGGATAGAGGTGTAAACACAATACCCATTTACACACAAAGTGGCCCCGCCGCCTCAGCATAATATATGCGGGTGGAGGTGTAAACACAATACCCATTTACACACAAAGCGGCCCCGCCGCCTCACCCCAATATATACGGGTGGAGGTGTAAACACAATACCCATTCCCACATATAGCGGTCCCACCACCTCACCCCAATATATGCGGGTGGAGGTGTAAACATAATGATACCAATACCTACTCAAAGCGGCCATGCCGCCTCATCCCGAAATGTATATGTAGGTGGTGGTGCAACAACAATACCAAAATTATACACAAAGCGGCTCTTCCGCCTCACCCTAATATATGCGGGTGGAGGTGTATCCCCAATCACAATCCCTACATAATTTGGTATAATAGTTTTCCACATAAATCACGACTTGGAATCATAACACGTAGATACACAATCCATAGTTTGGAACACACCCTCAATTTATAATACAATATCATGAGAGCATTTGAAACGCAAATTAAACATATATCTTTGTCACAAAACGTATTCAGAATACTCAACTTGTAATAAATATCTTGGAACTTACAAGAATATTGGGGTTCCAAATCTTAAAGAAGAGTTTAGCCAACATACCTTAATGGAGCTTTCTTAAACTCTAAAATATTTTGGAATTTTTAGCAACTTCAATCTATTTTAAATATATAACAAATTGAACCAAAACAAGGAAGATGATCATGGTTCTATCTCATTTGAACATTTTATCAAACACTAGGTGTGTATTAAGGTTTCAAGGTCCTTTTATGGAGGATTCTATCATCCCACAACCCAATCTTTACCATTTTTAGCTCAACAATCTTCCTACACCCTATGATAACACATGCATATAAAATAAACAACTCTCATGCCCAAAAATTATCTTGCTAATTACCCATTTCTTGACAAAATTCGAAATTGAGGGTTAGGGTGTAGAATCTTACTTATAGGATGAAGACCCAGTGAGTTTCCCTTCTTAATCTTCCACAATTTGAGCAAGAATTGAAGAACAATTATTGAGGAACACCTTCTCACTCTAGGGCACTCTCTCTCACTCTAAAATGTCAGACTATAGCGAAAACATGGCCCAAAGTGTGTATTTAATGAAGTATGGTCGGGTTTTAAAAACCCAAAAATGAAGCTCCGGAACAAGGTCTGCGATCACATAATCGATTTGCGGACCGCATAACGGATGCATAATTGGTGTCAAAATCTGGCGAAAAATCTACTTGGGTCTGCGGTTACTATGCGGCTCGTAAACCTGTTCTGCGGTCGCATAATGAACCTCAGGATAGTTCTGCGGTCGCATAGTCGACGGCAGGATGACATCCAAAATTGCCCCTCTCCTACCTCACTCTGCGTCCATTATGCGGTTCGCAGAGTGATTCTGCGGTCGCATAATAAACTTTAGAAACACATTTTTCTACCACAAATTTTCCTTTGTCCCTTAGTGCATTGTTCAACCCAAAAAGTCCGAGGCGCGGCGAGCTTGTTCGCCGCGAAGAATTTCTATAATCCTCAACACGTAAAACCAATTCGGCACCACGAAATATTATTTTCTTTTGCAAAATTTTACGAGGCCTTACATTCTCCCCCACTTAGGATCATTCGTCCTCGAATGAGGGTCAAAATCTGTTATTAGCATCTTATGCAACTCAGTTTTCATACCACACACTAGCAGCCCCAAATTTGACTAACTCCCTAAATTTCCAAACATTTCGCCAGAGTTTCCTTTGTAACTAGGCCTATCCACCTGTCATAGTGCCCCAGAAACACATCCTGAAAACACACATACAATCCAATGACGCAATATAACACATTAGCAACACCTACTGTGTCTTCATGAGCAATATATTACCAGAAACACAGCACCTTTAACATCAACTGTACGAAAGATACATAGTTCATAGAAGGTAACCTTTAGAGTTTTCATAGAACACAACTCTATAAATACATGGCTATTCAAACATATAAGGATATTTGTTCTTCATTTCTTCCTCGTCTTCCCAACTAGCCTCTTCAACATGTTGGTTTTGCCATAGCACTTTCATGGATGCAATTTCTTTATTTCTCAACATTCGGACTTGCCTATCAAGAACGACAACTGGAATTTCTTCATATGACAGTTCTTCATTAACCTCAATGGTCTCAACCGGCACAATAGCTGACGGATCTCCAACTACCTTCTTCAACATAGACACATGGAATATCGGGTGCACTAATGACACCTCGAGTGGTAACTTAAGCTTTTACGCCACCTGACCAATCCTCTGAATGATTTTGACGGCTCGACATACCTCAAATTCAATTTCCCTTTCCTTCCAAACTGCATTATACCCTTCATGGGGGAACCTTCAAGAATACCCAATTATCATCTTTGAACTCTAAGTCTCTGCGATGAACATCCAAATAGGATTTTGGATGACTCTGAGCAGTTTTCAACCGCTCCTTAACGATTTTAACCTTTTCCATAGCCTGATGCATGAGGTTTGGTCCTATCAACTCAGCTTTCCCAATCTCGAACCACCCAATGGGAGATTTACATATCCTACCATATAATGCATCAAATGGTGCCATCTGAATACTAGCATGGAAGCTGTTGTTGTAAGCCAATTCTATGAGTGGCAAATGATTGTCCTCGCTACCCTTGAAGTCGAGAACACACGCATGCAACATGTCCTCAAGTGTCTGAATAATCCGCTCTACTTGCCCGTCGGTCTGTGTATGGAAAGCTGTACTAAAATTCACCTGAGTACCCAAACCTTGCTGAAATGTCTTCCAAATATTTGTTGTCTACTGAGCCCCTCGATCGGAAATGATAGAAACTAGAGTGCCATGTAGCTTGACTATTTCTTTGATATACAACTGAGCATATTGTTCTGCTGTATAAGTGGATTTAATTGGCAAGAAATGTGCTGATTTCGTGAGTCAATCTACAATCACCCAAATCGAGTCAAACCTGTACGGAGTGCGTGGTAATCCTACCACAAAATCCATATTAATCATTTTCCATTTCCACATTGGAATTTCTATGTTCTGCGCCAACCCACCGGGCCTTTGGTGTTCGACTATTACTTGCTGACAATTCGGACATCTTGCCACATAGTCCACCATATTCCTCTTCATGTCATTCCACCAATAGACTTCCTTAAGATCATGATACATTTTTGTAGAACCTGGGTATACAAAATACCGAGAAGTGTGAGCTTCAGTCATAATTCTTTCACGGAGACCATCCACGTTTGGAACACATAGTCGCCCTTGGTACCTTAGTGTACCATCATCCATGCAAAGAGAAAAGGCCATAGGTTTATGTTTGTGAATCCCCTCCTTCAACTGTACAAACCATGGATTGTCGTATTGCTTCTCTTTGACTTCCACAACAAGCAATGATTAAGTCCTATTTTACAAAATTACCCCTCCTTCACTAAAGTCTGCAAGACGAACTCCAAAACTAGCCAATCGGTGAACTTCCTTGGACAATGGTCTTTGATATGCCTCCAAGTGTGCTAAACGATCCATAGATTTCCGGCTAAGAGCATCTGCCACAACATTGACTTTCCCCGGGTGATACAGAATATCGATGTCGTAATCCTTGAGTAACTCAAGCCATCTTCTCTGCCTCAGATTCAGCTCCTTTTGTTTGAAAATATATTGAAGACTCTTGTGGTCCGTGAATACATCCACATGGACCCCATACATATAACGACGCCAAATCTTTAATGCAAAAACCACCGCCGCAAGTTCTAAGTCAAGTGTTGGATAATTCTTTTCATGATTCTTGAGTTGCCTAGAGGCATAAATGATCATCTTGCCACATTGCGTCATTAGTGGAACATCTATATCAGATTACCCTTTCATATGACCTCCTAGGAATTCAGTTCTACAAAAATTTCCTTGATACCGTTACAATCTTATTAGTACTTGCAACTTGTTTTTCCAAATTTCTCCACAAAAGACATTACTAGGTCAATTTTCTTATAGGACCATCTATTTCAAATGAATAACATCTACTAGCTTGTGCGCACACCCTAATAACATCAACCTGCATGGCATTGCCTCAAATGTGAAGTAATATCATGCTCAGACCTTTCTTAGCCACTCTCTTTCCTCCTTATAAGTCTTATAGGATTTTAAGAAACCACTCTACTTCCCTTGTGATCATTCTCATGATCCCTCTTTACGGCTAAACACTTCCCAATAGCTGAAGTATGGACTATTCACAACATTCTGCACATGATCATCTCATACCTTCTTCACCTTTACCTTACTTACCTTTAAATCTTGCATCATATTTACTGTCGCTTTCATAACCTCCCATCCACATAGGTAGAATTCACATCTACAACTTAAAGTTCTACTAAAAACTTGCATCTCTAGTTCATACACAATCCAGCGGGAGTTTCATATTGACTTCTTATGAGGTTGTTACTCTTCTAACTAGATTTTATCGTAGAGGCGTTATATAATATGGCTTTTGTACTATCTCTCTTGCACCTGTGATATTAAGAGTGATCTTGCAATGTTCTCAATCATGATTTCTATAATTATGTAGGTCTACTAATCAGACTCCTGATTTACTTAGCTAATGTAACACATTAGTTTCCTCTTCTCTCTCAGCCTTTATGTAGGTTAAGCTATCTTCCGATCTACGGCTCAGGGTATTAGTCATTGCTTTAGCCTTTGATGTATGCTATGGAATATCCATAATATAATCTTCTAACAATTCAAACCTTTGTATGTGTCATGGACTCACTTCTTTCTTTTAACTTATACTAGAGTCTTCTACGGCTGTATGAATGTTAACATATATGCTACATGGATAGTACTCCAAAATCTTAAGTGCATTCATATCGTAACTAATTCTGGGTCATTGATCGAATAATTCCTTTCGTTCTTTCTCAACTTTATTTAAACGTAAGCAATTACTTTTCCTGGTCTGCCACTTGTTGCATGGATACTTGGCTTATCTTAGTTCCCACGCATGCCAAAATTTTTTTGCAACTCATATGATCTCAAATAGTACTTTTAATTTTACTTCCCGTTCATTAGCCACGATATGTGCCACTTTCTTATTGAGTGCATACAATGTTGTATTGAGACTATTGTTACAAGACCATTTCTTCTTCAAGTTACTATGCTTAGGTTGAAGCCTTCTTCATTATTTCCTTAGCTAGTCTTTTGTTGTAGTACTTGGGGGAGACTTTCTGACTCTTGTAAAGCTGTGAGCCTATTACATCGTATACCCGATGGAAGTTTTGATGTTCTTACTTGCCTATAATTATTCTTAGTTACTTACCTTCGTGCCCTTGTGCTCGTAGGATTGCATCTTAACTGAATTTTAGATTGTCTCCCAAGTGGCACTCTCTTTTATTTGTGTAACACTTATACGGTACTTTTATCTTGCACGATCTGCTGAGAATGAATTCCCTATGTTGGGGATCACTACGTTTATCTTGCACGATCTGCTGATTTATCTGTATCCCCTTGTCTAGCCACAACTAGTCTCTTCCTGAATAAACTACTAACTAATCATTGGTTCATTCTCATATCTATATTCTGTGCAAATCTCTCTTGGGTTATTTCCTTTGTCTTAACTTATTCTCGCACTGGATCTTTATGTATCAAGTGTTCATTCGCACTTATTTATCAACAACTATCGCCTACTTGCTTAAATGAGAGGATTAAATATGTCAAAAAATGGGCTATTTAGGGTCGTCCAAAGGGCCCTTTTAAAGTCTTTTTTCCTTCAAATATTGCACTCATTGTAGAGAAACCAACACAAACCCTAAATGATTTTCTCTTCTTTTCAACTTCTAGTTAGAGGAAAACATAAGGATTTAAGAACCAAGATAGGAGCTGAGATATTCACCAAATAAGGTAAGTATAATGCTCTATTTAATCCATTTATTATGCTGGGAAAAGTATAAAAATTTCATTCTATAATTGTAAGAACTCACAGGACGGTGATCCGAAGCCGTGAGTTTGAGTTATTCAACTTCAAGCCTCCTAAGGTACATGCAGAAATTGATAAACCTTGCTGAATGTTAGAGCCAAAGGGAGAATTCATTGTTAAGTCGTCTTGGGACTATTTGAGGAAGAGAATGGAGCCTAGCATTATCTACAAAAACATGTGGCCGAAAGGATTGCCATTCAAGATTTCGTTATTTATGTGGAAACTATGGAAGGGGACGCTGCCCCTTGATGATACAATTAGAAGGTGTAGTTACTTTTCACCTTCAAAATGTTGGTGTTGTACAAATCCAGAAGTGGAAACAAGATAACATGTCTTCTTCCAATCATATGTTGTATCAAAGTTATGGTCATATTTCTTTTCCTTTGCTGGATTAACTTTGGAAGGGCTAAACTTACACCAAGCAGTGGTGAAGCATTGGATAATACAAGTTATTCCAAGACTTAGACCTATTTTTCAAGAATTACCATATATCATCGTATGGGAGTTGTGGAAGAGGAGAAATAGTTATAAACATGGTGAAACAGTTACGATTAGTAGGGTAATATACCAAGTATCTTCCACCATTCAAGAACTTGTGAAGTATAGGAAGCCTGGAATCAAGCATGTCCCTCATAGGTGGCTTGATGTGCTACATTTACTGGAGAATTATACACCTAAATTACAAGTGCACAAGGTGCTTTGGGAACTGCCTAGGGGGGATGGATTAAGGTAAACACTGACGGGGCTTCTAGGGGATATCTGGGTAGAAGTGCTATTGTTTTTTTTTTATGTGGAATGAACTTGGAGATGTGGTCTATGCATGTTGTAGGGAAATTCCAGAGAACACTAATACAGTAGCTGAAGCTTTGGCAGTTCTGGAGGCCTTGAGAATTTGTTCTCAAAGGCATATCACACACATTTGGATACAAACTGATTCAATGATGCTAAAACTATAATTGAAGGGATATGGAAACCACCATGGATGATTGTTAAAAATGTGGAGGAAATATGGAAATTAATGGACGTATGTGAGGCTAAGGGGTTGCATATTTTTCGTGAAGGCAATAAGATGGCAGACCACCTTGCTAATTACGCACTTGATCATGGCAGTATTGAAGCTGAATGCTTTACACAATTGGATGTACAAAGAAGGAGGATAGTGGATGATGATAAACTCCAATGTCCATATTTAAGGGTGAAAGTTGCAAAGAATGGAGGAGTAAGGAGGAAAGGTGGAGTATAGAGCTGGAGAATTCATTAGATCATCATGTACAAATCCTTTAGGAGGAGTACATGGTGATCATTGTTTCTACTAACCTTGTGTTCTTTTTTGCAGGAGACGTTATTCTACTCATGCCGTGCCATTTATTACGAATTTTGTGGGTGGTATTAGCACTATGTGCTCATTCCCTTGAAGGAGGAAAGATGGCATGCACAAGTATGAAACAAAGGAGGCAAATGAATATACATAGCTTACAACAAGCCTTTTATCGCAACCTACTGCTCTAGGCGTTGGGATTGGTGGAGCAACATCAAACGCAAGCTATTTCTCGCTACTTACCATGCTTAGCCACCTTCCCAGCTCGCTATAGATCACGCCCAGCGCAACCACAAGCAAGAAAACACCGAGGCAATTCCAAGCAGTACGCGAGCTCCTTCTCGCGATGGACCAGGCGACGCATAGTCTGTGGCCTGCTCTCCTTCGCTAAAGACCTCGCCCAGCTAGAGCAGGAGCAACATGAACAACCAGGTGACGCGAGATACCCATTCTCGCTAGGAACCTGGCGCAGTAGCATAGTTGGCAGCTCATTATGGCCCATTTGGCAGCTCATATCGGGCAAATTGGATACAAATTGGGATACAATCTCCATAAGGCACGATAATAGGACAAAACAGGAACAACTCCATGCAAAGGCTTCAAGTTATAATCAATGGAAGGCACGCGAAAATGAAATAAAAAACAGTGTACTCGTACTTCTTTGTAAGTGAATTTTTTCAAGAATTTACGTCACTTACATTGTTATGCAGATTGGACTGGCATATTTTAGATTTGGGATGCAATCACACATCATATAAGGATACAAGGCAAAGGAAAGGTGATTCCTATCATCATTGGCTATGAGTGCAATCAAGGTGGTTATGCATGCAAGAATCAGAAATGGGTAGTGGCTATTTATGAAAGAGGCTAGTATAACAAGAAGATGAATTTTTTGGTGCACATTAAGTGTATTGGGCCTCAAGGGCTAGTTTTAAGATATAAAAGCTATACTAGATCACATGTGCTAACATTGTTGAGCATTTCACTCAACTTTGATAAGAGGTTCTATGTAGTTTGCAAGTTTTATTTCTTTCATTTTTTAGGACTTCATGACACTTTATTTTTCATTTTTCTATATATATAAAAACTAGCCTTAGGCACTGCCTAGTGGATTACTCAAAAAATAAATTATTAGATAAAATGTTTGAAGGATTCAAACTTAGTCCTTTAAATTTAGAGCACTATTTGATGAAGATAGGAGTCTAAAAGGCTATGATGAGATAAATAAAATCTCACAAAAGTTTGCTCAAAAACCGGTAAAAAGGATATTCTATTATCCTAGGACAATTCCTCAAGATGTACTCATAGAGGAGCCTCATGGTAGTCAATTTTCCCAGAGTTATAATGGCACCGAAATCTATGAATGGAATTGTAACGATCCGAGCGGTCATTTTGAGCTCTAGTACATTGTTTGGCTATTTGAGGCCTTGAGTAGCTTCATTGCGTGTTTTATAACTTGTATGTGTGGTTGGAATCGCATTTCGGGAAGTTTAGAGTTGAATCGGACGAAAAATTCTAATTTCAGAAGTTTTAAGTTGGAAGAATTGACTAAGGTCTGACATTCGAGTAAATAACTTCGGAATCAGGATTTATAGGTTCCAATAGGATTGTATGATGATTTCAAACTTGGGCGTATGTTCGGGTGGAGTATGAGATGGCCCGGGTGCATTTCGGCACTTATTGTGAAAAATTGGCATTTTGAAGGTTTTAGAATTTTTTAAGTTTGGCTTGAAGTAAATTTTTATGTTAACGGTGTCCGTTTGGGCTTCCTATCCTTGAAATAGGTTTGTATCGTGATTTGTGAATTGTACGTAAAGTTTGGAGTCATTCTGGAATGTTTTGATATGATTCGGACGCGTTCGTCGTAGTTTGGAAGTTTAAAGAAGGATTTTTATCGTCGATTCATAGTTTGGATATTTTTTGGTGTGATTTGAGGCCTCGAACAAGTTTTCATCATGTTTTGGGAATGATTTGTATGACTGGATGGGTTCCTGGGGGCCTCGGGTGAGTTTAAGACGGGATTCAGATCGATTTGAGCCTTGATGGAGTTTCTGGAACTTCTGTTGCAGAAGAGGCTTGAGCATCCTAGGCGTGTAGTCGCAAAAGCGGCCGGGAACAGTGCACCTATGTGTGCGCATAAGCGAGGCCCAGTGCCGCAGATGCGGACAAATGCGCGAGGCAGTGTCGCACCTCCGATTGCGCAGGAGTGGAAGAATTTCCGCAGGTGCGATGGACCGCTGACAGTGGACTTCTGTAGGAGCGAGATTTTTCTCGCTGAAGCGGGCTCGGAGGCACACAAGGAGTTCCACAGGAGCGAAAAATCGACCGGGCAGAATATATATGCTAGCCAATACGGGATTTGCTCATTTGATCTCATTTTTCTATCTTGGAGTTAGCTTTGGGGCGATTTTGGAGAGTTATTTCATCCACCTCTTGGTGGTAAGTATTTCTATACCACTTTGGATTATATTTCATGAACGCATATGGAATTGTAACATGGAAATTAGTAGAAATTGGGGGATTTTGAAAGAAACCTAGAATTTGGTATTTTGGATTTTTGACCAAATTGGATATGGAATTGGGAATAAATTATATATTTGAGTTCGTAATGTTATGCGTAATGTTTATCTTTAACAATTTTCGAAATCCGGACACATGGGCTCGAGGGTTGACTTTGTTGACTTTTCGAGCGGAGATGGGAATTGTTATAAGTTGTTAAATTGTAAGCATCAGACTATATTTTGATTGATTTGTACATTGTTTGACNGAAATCCGGACACATGGGCTCGAGGGTTGACTTTTTTGACTTTTCGAGCAGAGTTGGGAGTTGTTATAAGTTGTTAAATTGTAAGCATCAGACTATATTTTGATTGATTTGTACATTGTTTGACTAGTTTTGGAATGTTTGGCTTGGAGTTGAGTGTTAGAGTGACGTTGGAGCCGTTATGGAACTTCGGAGCGAGGTAAGTCTCTTGTCTAAAATTATGA
The DNA here is from genome assembly GCA_000715115.1 of Nicotiana otophora. Taxonomy (NCBI): domain Eukaryota; kingdom Viridiplantae; phylum Streptophyta; class Magnoliopsida; order Solanales; family Solanaceae; genus Nicotiana; species Nicotiana otophora. The sequence goes on from AWOL01S0052712.1 coordinate 35,015, forward strand.
GGGGGGAACTACCCCCCTGGTGAGGTAATTGCTATGTGATGCTAGTTGTGGGTGCTACGTATGCACGGGGTGACGAGAGTCCGTACGTAGATATAGCATATTTATTTTCGGGTAGACATAGGATCTTATCATGTAATATTTGAATTATTTGAAATCATTCTGCTGGCTTAATTAATTGAACTTGTAATTGAAATTGATTTAGATATAAATATATGTATACTAGGCCGAGCCTTATCAGCATGAATTGTTGGTTAGTTATTCGAGAAACGAAAAAGATTATATTCACTTTTTGCTCCTGTATTGTAACGACCCGGCCGATCGTTTTGAGAGTATTAGCCCCGAACCCCTATTTATTGCTCCCTCTATTTCATTCTGTGGTTACCTGACTTCTCGGGAGGTTTGGTTTTTTGTTTCAGTGTGAAGTGGGACATATAGTCCCTAAATTAGAAGTTTATGTTCTAGGAATTGTCTTAGTTTGAATTGTGTGAAGACGATTCCAGAATGGAGTTTCGACGGTCCCAATAGCTCCGTAGGGTGATTTTGGTCTTAGGAGCTGATGAGTGGTGATTGTACCATTTATTTTAGTCCCTTTGCTTTCGATTTTATATCCTTTAATTAAAATATGAGGTTCTTTATGGTGTGTACTGCTAGATTTTAAGGTAAATGAAGCCATGAAGAGAGTTGAATTCAATTGAAGTGGAATTGAGCATAAAAGAGTAAAAAAATGCAAATTCCTTTAGTGATTCCACATCTTCGGAACATTGTGCACGTCTGCGAGCTTGCGTCTGCGAATAGGAGGCCGCATCTGCAAAACTGGGCAATCCTCCACTGGGATCGCATGTGCGATTGGTCGTCCACGTCTGAGGAGGCGCTTCTACGCAAAGGATCTGCACCTGCGTATGCGCTTCTGCGCCTCGTGATCTGCTTCTATGGAGTAGTATTTTCCACCAATAATCGCTTCTACGAACGGTTATCCGCGTCTACGAAACCGCACCTGTGAGGATTCTTCTACAGTTGCGGTAAACGAGCTTCAGCTATGGATAGTCTAGGCATTTCACACTTTCTCAATTCCAAACCTACAAATACATGACCTAGCTTATTGGAAAGAGATTTGTGGCCAATCTCTACGCATCTTTAACATCTCTTGACTAGAGAAGACAAGTTTTGGAGCTAGGGTTCTTGCACACACACTTGGGTCTTGAAGATTTAAAGCTTTAGGTTGAGAATTTCTCACCTATTTATGTTCATGTCTTCATTTCCTTGCTTTGTATTGAATATCTAAGTGTGTACTATTCTTTCCAACACTTAAATCTTGTTTATGGGAATATTCATATCTAAAGTGTTGATTAAATATCTTTTTGTGCTTATGTATCGAACGATTTTTATTTATTATAATGTGAGTTATTATTTCTTTAATTATTCTTGTTCTTTAATGTTTCCAAAGGGATTAGCTAACCCTAGGACTCACCTATTCACTTCAAATTAATTTTGGGAAAGTTAATTTGGGGTTGGGAAACATTAATTAACAAGAACTTGAGGCATTAACCTTTACTTTATAGATTCTACCTAGGAATAGGATTGAACTACTTGTAGCCATATTCGGGTGTGCTCAATCTCTTAATTGTTTGATTATTAATTCATTTAGGAAGTCTTGTTAGTCTTCAGAAGAAGCTAATATAGAATTATTACCCAAGGCTAATTAACATAAACTCGCTCATATTTGTAAAATCGTGAAATACATTGGATCGTTACTTGAGTGTAATTCCCATTGCATCCATGCTTGTAGCCATTGATCACTTTACTTGCTTTCTAGGTTAGTTTATATTTCCGCATTTAGCTATAATATTTTCACAATCACCCTTTAAGTGTTTGGCTTAGTATAACAAGTGATAATTCTCTTACACGTCTAATCTCCTACATATTGTTCTCCGTGGGATTTGGTCCCGAATCATAGTTGGGTAAATTATATTACATGCGACCGTGTCCATTTACATTTTAGTAGTGTACAAATGTTGATTTGGAGGTCCGTAGGTCATTTCGGCGCCAATTGGAGAAAGTTAGTTGATGTTTCGAAAGTTTGACCGGGAGTGGACTTTTTGATATCGGGGTCGGATTCCAATTCTGGAAGTTGGAGTAGGTCCGTAATGTCAATTGTGACATGTGTGCAAAACTTGAGGTCAATCAGACTTGATTTGATACGTTTCGGTGTCGAATGTAGAAGTTAGAAGTTCTAAAGATCATTAGGCTTGAATCGATGTAAAATTGATGTTTTTAGCATTGTTTGATGTGATTTTAAGGCTTGACTAAGTTCGTATGATGTTTTAGGACTTTTTGGTATATGTAGACGGGGTCCCGGGGCCCCCGAGTGTGATTCGAATTGAAACTGGAACAATTTGAGACTTGTGCAATCTGCTGAAAGCTGGGCTGTTCTGGTGTTTTCGCACCTGCGGAGGATATGACCAGAGGTTCGGGCTCGGAAAAGCGAGCTCTTAGTCGCATAAGGGCATTTGGTCATGCCCAGCAGCGGTCGTAGAAGCTCCTTCGCTTCTGCGATAGCAGGGGCGCAGAAGCGCTAGTGGTCGCAGGTGTGATCCCACTCCCGCAGAAGTAGTCTCGCATATGCGGGCCCTTATCCGCAGAAGCGAAAGCCCTGTACTTGAGTGTTTTCCACATCTGTGATGGATTTTCCGCAGGTGAGGCATCGTAGAAGCGATTCTTGGTCCGCATATGCGGTTTCGCTGGGCAAAAAAAGGGCTAAGTTCGAGGGTTTTATTTCATTATCCATTTTTGGATCTAGAGAGCTCGGTTTGTGGCGATGTTTTGAGGGTTTTGCAAAGAAATCATTTGGGCAAAGATTCTTAACTCATTTTGATTAATTTCCATGAATCTATTGTTGAGTTTTTTATTTAATTAGTGTTTCTCGTTTGACATTTTGAGAAACATTGGGAAAACTTCTTAGGCAAAAATTTGGGGATTTGAAAGGCAACTTGAGATCGGATTTGAGTAATTCTTGTACGGTTGGACTCGATATAGAATGGGTGTTCTGATTTTATAATTTTGGTTTGGTTTATAGACGTGGGCCCGGTTTGACCGATTTTTCAATTCTTTGCTAAAGTCGTAGTTTCACTATTTAAATTAGTTTCTTATTGTCTTGGCTAGATTCGAGCCGATTGGAGTTGGAAAATCGAGGGAAATGCCTTCTTATTGATTGATTGAGCGAGATTTGAGGTAAGTGACTTCTCTAACCTTGTGTGGAGGAAATCCCCCTTAGGAATTGGTACTGTTATGGTAAATTGCAATACTTGAAGGCCGTGTAAGCGAGGTTATGAGTGCGTACTCGGGCTAAATGTTGAAAATCTGATTTTTGCTAAGTAGTTTCTTTTTATTCCCTTAATTGAATTGCTCTAGCACGTATAGTCATCATGTTTAGCCTAATGTCACATGTCTACGTGTCTTATCTCTTACTTGCAATTTGTGCAACATGCTTAGTTGAATTACCTACTTGATTTGATTTCATATTCATTATTAAACTGCATGATTCCTTGCTGTAATTTCATTGTTCCATTTGTTAAGTATTGTTTTTCATGATTTTTGTTGAGATAACTGATTAGTTATGGCACGAGGTTTCTGTTGTGCGCAGTGTTATTGTGGTACGAGGTTTCTGCCGTGCGGAGTGCTATTGTGGCACGAGGTTTCTACCGTGCGGTTATCATTATTTTCACGAGGTTTCTGTCGTGCCGTTGTGAGGTATTTGCTTTTGGGACTACGAGGCGGTACCTCGGGAGCGCCCCTGTTGTTTACCTCTATTTGTTGTATTGTTGTTATTGTTGTTGTTTCCTTACGTGTTGTAACTATCTTCTTGAATTCTAGGTTGTTATCTTCTGTGAATTTCTATTGTTACACTTCTCTGTCATCTCATTACATTATTATATCTCCTGCCTTGTTTTTCCTATTATTCCTAGTAGGGCCCTGACCTGACCTTGTCACTACTCAACCGAGGTTAGGCTTGGCACTTACTGGGTACCGTTGTGGTGTACTCATACTACACTTTTGCACATGTTTTTGTGCAGATCTAGGTGCATCCTATCAGCCTCGTTATTAGTGCATTGTGTTGCTGCTTTGGAGATTTCAAAGTATACCTGCCCGCGTCCATAGGCCTCGAAGTCCCATTCTATCCCGTTCTTTTCTTATTTCTTTATATTTTGATAGAAAATGATGTATAGGATTATTCGGTACTGTACTTAACGCTTGTGACTTATATCTCACCAGGGTTTGGGATTTTACGTAATGAGTTTTGGTAGCTTCTTTTTATGAAATTGTTTGGATGTTCAAGTTTTTATCTCTTATCTAATGTTTTCGCATATTGTTAGGTGTTATGAGTCACAAGCAGAGCTCTAGGTTCATAGGTGTTATGAGTCACAAGCAGGTTTAGTAGAGTCTCGCGGATTGGTACGGAGACGTCTGTACATATCTTCGGGAAGCTATGGAACTATTAGCAAAAGCTTCACTTCTTTGATTCCATATCGTGCAAACTTTTTGTCTTCATATTCTAAATTTCTGTCTTTTTATTCACTCACAGATGGTGATGACAGGTGCAGCTGGATCAGATGACCAAACACCCTCTCCTCCTGTTAGAGCTGTGAGAGGCCGAGGCCAGGGTAGAGGCAGAGGACATCCTCGTGGTGCAGCCAGAGCACCCGCATGAGCTGCTACAGAGGAGCCACCAGTAGCTCTAGTTGGAGGGCATGCACAAGAGATGCATGTTACTACACCAGCCCTCTAGGAGACTCTCGCCCAGTTTCTGAGCATGTTCAGCACCTTGGCTCGGGCAAGATTGATACCACTTGCTCCTACCACATCTTAGGCCAGAAGAGGAGCACAAACTCTCACCGCCCGTACTCTAGTACAGCGGGTCCAAGTTGACCAGGTTCCAGAGGTTATACCAATGCAGCAGGTAGCCCCAGTTAAGCCCGAGGTTAGGGCATCCGTTTCTGGTGAGGAGCAACTCAGGCTCGAGAGGTACAAGAAGTACCACCCTCCTACTTTCGGTGGCTTGGCGTCAGAGGATGCCCAAGGTTTTCTTGATGAGTGCCACTACATCCTCCATACTATGGGTGTTGCGGAGTCTAGTGGGATTTATTTCACTATGTTCAAGCTTAGGGGAGCGGCCTATCAGTGGTGGCGAGAATACGAGTTGGGTAGTCCGGCCAAGGTAGCTTCACTCACTTGGACTCCGTTCTCATATTTGTTCTTGAGGGAATATGTCCCCTAGAGTCTCAGAGATGCATAGCGCGCAGAGTTAGAGCAGTTGCGCCAAGGTTCTATGACTGTGTCAGAGTATGAGGTCCAGTTCATTGATTTTTCCAGGCATCCACCAACCTTGGTTGTTACTGTTCGGGAGTGGGTTCATCAATTTATTGATGGGCTCAACCCCAGTATCAGATTTAGCATGGCCCAAGAGTTTGAGATGGACATCACATACCAGCAGGTAGTGGGGATATCTAGGAGATTGGACGGTATTTTGACTCTCGAGAGAGAGGAGATGGAGGCCAAGAGGTCTCGAAATCTGGCACATATAGTGGTACTCGTGCCCCAGCTGCAGCTCGTCAGGGTAGGGGCTATGGCCATCACCCTGTTCATTCAGCACTTCCAGCTACCGGTGGTACTCCAGCCACTCCTAGGCCCCAGGCTCCCTATTATGCACCGCCATTGTCTAGTGTACCTCCTGCATGGAGTGCTTTTAGCGATCAGTCCAGCAAATCAGGCGCGAGCCAGTCATAGCAGCCACATCCTCCGAGAGCTTGTATTGAGTGTGGTGACACTCGTCATATGGTGACGGATTTCCCCTAACTCAGGAGGGGTGCACCTCCACAGACCACTCAGGCACAACGTGCTCCACCGGGTCCTCGGGCTATGGTTAGAGCACTAGATACCACTCCACTTGCACAGCCAGCTCGAGGTGGAGGTCGGACAAGTAAAGGTCGCCCTAGAGGGGGAGGCCAGGCCAGATATTATGCCCTTCCTACTAGGATAGAGGCAGTTGCATCCGACTGTATCATCACATGTATTGTTCTGGTCTGTCATAGAGATGCATCAGTCTTATTCTATCCAGTATCCACTTATTCCTATGTGTCATATTATTTTGTTCAGTATTTAGGTGTATCACATGATTCTTTGAGTTCTTCTGTCCATGTGTCTACACCCGTGGGAGATTCTATTGTTGTTGACCGTGTGTATCAATCGTGTTTGGTTGTTCTTAGTGGTTGTGAGACTAGAGCTGATTTATTGTTGCTCACTATGGTGGATTTTGATGTTATTTTGAGTATGGACTGGTTGTCACCCTATCATGCTATTCTTGTTTGTCATGCCAAGATGGTGACGTTGGATATGCAATATTTACCACAGCTCGAGTGAAGAGGGTCCTTAGATTATGTTCCTAACAAGGTTGTCTCATTTCTAAAGGCCCAGTGAATGGTTGAGAAGGGATGTGATGTGTATATAGCATATGTGAGGGATGTTAGTGCTGATACTCCTACTGCTGAGTCAGTTCCGGTAGTAAGGAATCACCTATACGTATTTCCGGCAGATCTTCCGGGCATGCTGCCTCACAGAGATATCGACTTTGGTATTGATTTGTTATCGGGCACTCAACCCATTTCTATTTCACCCTATCGTATGGCCCTATAGAGTTGAAAGAGTTAAAGGAACAATTGCAAGAGTTTCTTGATAAGGGATTCATTAGGCCTAGTGTGCTGCCTTAGGGTGCTCTAGTCTTATTTGTAAAGAAGAAGAATGGTTCTATGCGGATTTGTATTGATTATCGCTGGTTGAACAAGGTTACAATGAAGAACAGGTATCCATTGCCACGTATTGATGACCTATTTGATCAACTTCAGGGTGCCAGAGTGTTCTCTAAGATTGACTTGCGTTCAGGCTATCATCAGTTGAAGATTCGGGAGCCAGATATTTTGAAGACTACTTTCAGGACTCGGTATGGTCATTACGAAGTCCTTGTGATGTCTATTGGGCTGACCATTGCCCCATCAATATTCATGCACTTGATGAATTGTTTATTTCATCCCTATCTTGAATCCTTCGTGATTATGTTTATTGACGACATTCTGGTGTACTCTCGGAGTCGGGAGGATCATGAGCAGCACCTGAGGTTTGTGCTTCAGACCTTGAGAGAAAAGAAGGAAGATGCAAAATTTTTGAAGTGTGAATTCTGGCTGGATTCGGTGGAATTTTTGGGTCATTTAGTATTGAGTGAGGGTATCAAGGTAGATCCGAAGAAGATTGAAGCAGTGCAGAGTTAGCCCAGACCATCCTCAACTATGCAGATCCAGAGTTTTCTTGGCTTGACTGGGTATTACCGCCGATTTGTATATGGTTTCTCGTCTATTACAGCACCTATGACCAGATTGACCCAGAAGGGTGCTCCGTTCAGGTGGACTGGGGAGTGTGAGGAGAGCTTTCAAAAGCAAAAGACCGCTTTTACGATAGCCCAGTGTTTGGTATTCCATGCTAGTTTGGGGTCCTATACGGTGTATTGTGATACGTCGCACATTGGTCTTGGCACGGTGTTGATGCAGGACGGTAAGGTGATTGCCTACGCATATAGATGGTTGAAGATGTATGAGAAGAACTATCCTATCCACAACCTCGAGTTAGCAGCAATTGTTCACGTCTTGAAGATCTGGAGGCACTATTTGTATGGTGTCCCTTGTGAGGTCTACGCCGATCACCGGAGTCTAAAACATCTGTTTAAACAGAAGGATCTTAACTTGCAGTAGCGGAGATGGTTCGAGCTAATTAACGATTATGACATCACCATTCGCTATCATCCCGAGAAGGCCAACGTGGTGGCCGATGCCTTGAGTCATAAGGCGGAGAGTTTGGGCAGTTTTGCATATCTACCAGTAGCAAAAAGGCCTTTAGCCTTAGATGTTTATGCCTTAGCCAACTAGTTTGTTAGATTGGATGTTTCTGAACCAAGCCGAGTTTTGGCTTGTGTGGTTTCTCAGTCTTCTCTTTACGATCGTATCAGAGAGCGTCAGTATGATGTCCCCCATCTGCTTGTCCTTGAGGACACGGTTCAGCACAGAAATGCCAAGGAGGTCACTATTGGAGATGACGATGTATTACAGATGCAGGGCAGGCTATGTGTGCTCAATGTAGATGGTTTGCATAAGTTGATTCTCCAGGAGGCTCACAGTTCGCGGTACTCCATTCACCCAGGTGCCGCGAAGATGTATTAGGACCTGACGCAACATTATTGGTGGAGGAGAATGAGGAAGGACATAGTGGATTATGTAGATCGGTGCCTAAATTGTCAGCAGGTGAAATGTGAGCATCAGTGGTCAAGTAAATTGCTTTAGAAGCTAGAGATTCCGGAGTGGAAATGGGAGCGGATCACTATGGATTTCGTTGTTGCGCTCCCATGGACTTAGAGGAAGTTTGATGCAGTTTGTGTTATTGTGGATAGATTGACCAAGTCAGCTTATTTGATTCCTGTGGTTACTAATTACTCTTCGGAGTAGCTGGCTCAGGTTTACATTCGTGAGATTGTTAAGCTTCATGGCGTGGCGATATCTATCCTCTCTGACCAGGGTACGCAGTTTACATCGTGGTTCTGGAGAGCTGTACAACATGAGTTGGGTACTCAGGTGGAGTAGAGTACAACATTTCACTCTCAGACGGACGGACAGTCCGAGCGCACTATTTAGATATTGTAGGATATGCTTCATGCATGTGTGATGAATTTTGGGGGTTCTTGGGATCACTTCTCGCCCCTTGCGGAGTTTTCCCCCAACAACAGTTATCAGTCGAGCATTCAGATGGCCCCATATAAGTTTTTGTATGGTAGTCGGTTCCGGTCTCCAGTGTCACGCCCCAAACTCAAGGAGCGCGACCGGCGCTCAACCGAGAGAACCCGTCCGAGTAAGCCTATTAGACTTCCTTCTACCCAAACTCATCAATGAATAAAGAGGAGATGTATTCCATTAATCAATCACTGAAAAGATTTTATTAACAACTTCCTTTTCATTCCCATTAGTAGCTTCCTTCATAATTTCCAAAACATTACGAGTTTATAGAATTAATGAAAAAACATAATTTCCAAGTACCAACATTTCTAGTTCAATTCCCAACATCAACCATAACCCACAACCTGTCTACGGAGCCTCTAGATATAATAGAAGAGTAATATGGAAATGCCGGCAACAAGGCCCCGGCTATATCTCAAAACATTGTACATGACAAGCAAAAGATACATGACCCCAAAATGAAGTGGGGCTCACCAAATCAGCTGAAAAAAGTGCACTGCTATCACTAATCAATGCCGCCTGCTGAAGAACCACCTGCATCCATTAAAGATGCAGCGCCCCCGGCAAAAGGGACATTAGTACTACCGAATAGCACTAGTCTGTATAGCTAAAAATCCTCTTTCAAAATAGAATGCCCATATAAGAAAAGGTAACACATAGAAATAGCAGGACACAATCAACAATATCTAAACGTCCAGTTAAAACATAATAATTTCTAAAATACAGACTTCATATATAATTTTGGTTGGGAGATCATTAGCATCGATATACCACCGTCTTTATTAGCACGGAGTCCGATCATGCCCGCTCGGCTAGGCCATCTCCCCACGAACAATGTGGTTTAACATGTGATGCGAAAGAAAGTTGTTACCAAGAGTAGTACCATCATATGCGCAATATGGCGTGTGATCTCCACCTGATCAGCTAGGCCGCCTTCCCACATATGCCATGCGAGTTGACTTTTCCAATCCACAAAGGTTCCAGTTTTATGTCAATTAAGGGGAATAATATCACAATCCACCCCTACACCGGCACGTGTAGTTTTAGGTGTGGGCCTTATGACCCACCCTTCCAAGGTATTGTACTCACCTCAACATCTTTCACATTGTATGAATTCTCATTAGTATTTCCAGTCATTCACAGCGACAATATTTCCTTGGCTTATTAGGCCATTCACAATATTCTTTATTCCTGGCACGATGGCCGTATTTCATATTCCACACTTTCACCTCTTTCAATTTCAAAGATCACCATCAAGTTTCAACATATAGGATATTTTAAAAATCATAGACTTCAAATCCATTTGAAATGGAAACTTCAAACCCAAATGGTTTCTTCCCAAAGAATGAAGCATACCAACCAACAATAGAAACACACATGAAAAATCATAAACAGTCAATATACCATTTAATCTTGCAATACTCTCCCCCAGAAATGACAATGTACAATTTCAACACATGAGTATATAGAACTCGAATCACACTGGATATATTTATAAATCAAAGCAGTAGTTAAAGCAACCACTAATGGGCATGAATTTAGTACAAAAGCTTTTAGACTATTCTATCTTTTATTGGAACACGACTTAAAGCCATAACCTTTTAATACGTAACCCACACTTTGAAACTTACAGAAACATTATTGAATTCAATTCCAAGAGAGAAAGTTTAGCCAACATATCTCAATCGTGCTTCTTTAGACTCTACAATTATCTGGAACCCTTAGCAACCTCAATCTATTTCAGCAATATACAAATTGAAACCAAAATTAAGAAAACGTTCATGGTTCTAGTTCACTTTTTATTTTTTCCACACTCTTTATCAAATGCATGCAAGATGGCAGAGTAGGCCATTACGCTAGGATTGCAAAGTCCAAGTCAAGATAACCCTTATATTGATGATAGCATTAAAGATTCTTTGTGTAACGACTCGACCGTTCCTTGTGAGCTCTAGTGCGTTGTTCAGTGGTTTAAAGCCTTGAGTAGCTTCACTTCAGGTATTATGACTTATACATGTGGTCGGAATAGAATTTCGGAGTGGATTTGGAAAGAAAATTCTAATTTCAAAAGCATTAAGTTGGAAAAATTAACTAAGGTTTGACTTTTGAGTAAATGACCTCGGAATCGGGATTTGAAGGTTCTAATAGGTTTGTATGATGTTTTTGAACTTAGGCGTATGTTCGGGTTGAGTATCGGGTCACCCGAGAGCATTTCGGCGCGTATTGTGGAAAGTTGGCATTTTGAAGGTTTTAGAATTTCCTAAGTTTGGTTTGCGGTGGATTTTGGGGTAATCGATGTCTGTTTGGTATTCCGAGCCTTGGAATAGGTTCTAATTGTGATTTATTACATGTACGCAAAGATTGGTATCATTATGGAATGTGTTGGTACGGTTCGGACGTGTTCGTCGAAGTTTGAAAGTTTCAAGAAAGGTTTCGATCGTCGATTCATAATTTTGATGTTTTTTGACGTGATTTGAGGCTTTGAATATGGACAGGGACCCAGGGGCCTCAGGTGCGAATCAGTGCTATTGCACCTGCGAGGTTATGAATGCAGGTGCTAGACCGCAGAAGAGACCCAGGGGTCGCAAAAGCAGTAGGGAGTGAGGGTGGTTGGATTCGCAGGTGCGAGGAATTAAATGAACCAGTGGGCTCGTAGATGTGGGCGGAGAAGTGCAAAAGCGGAAGTGGTCTGGGGATGGATGATCACAGGTGCGGAGTGGTGCTCGAGCTAGGGAGTCCGTAGATGCAGATGATTTTCGCAGAAGCGGATGCACACCTGCGGTTGGATGGTCGCAGAAGCAGAAAAAGCTGGCACCTTGGGGGAAGCAGCATCTGCGAAGAAGCTTCTGCAGAAGTGGAGCCGTAGACGCGCCAGGTGTTCCGCAGGTGCGGAAAGTCGGCTAGGCAGATTGTTTAAAAATCAGGGTTTTGCTCATCTCACTCATTTCTTTCTTGGTTGGGCGATTTTTGGAGAGCTTGAAGGGGAGATTTTCATCATCTATGGCAAGGTAAGTTACTCCCACTTATTGTAAGTTAAATACATGGATTCTATAAGGATTTAAACATGGAAGTTAGTAGAAATTTTGGAGTTTTGGTAGAAACCCTAGAATTTGGTATTTGTGGATTTTGACCACGAAATTGGACATGGAAATAGGAATAGATTATGTTGAGTTCCTCGTGTTATGGGTAATGATTATCTTCTAAAACATTCGGAATCCGGGCACGTGGGCCCGAGGGTTGACTTTATTGACTTTTNGGCCTTTACGGTGAACTGCATCTCCTTATTACGATCCGCAATAGATAGAGTCTCCAGCAGAGTTGTTTTATATTCTTCTGTCTAATTTGTATTCCAAATAGATGTCGTATTTTATTATATTTCTTAGTGGATGCTCATGCACTTGTGAGATCGGTGTTTTTGGGGTTCNGCGAGCGGAGTTGGGGATTTTTATAAATTGATTAATTATGGGTAATAGAGTATATATTTATTGATTTGTAGATTGTTTGACTAGTTGTGGAGAGACGGGCATCGGTTTGAGTTGTTAGAGTGGCGTCGCAGCTGGCTATGGAACTTCGGAGCGAGGTAAGTCTCCTAACTAACTCTGTGAGGGGTAAACTACCCCTGGGTGATGTATTTGATATGTGCTATTTGTTGCAGGGGCTACGTACTCACAAGGTGACGAGAGTCCGTACGTAGGTAGATTCATGCTATGTCCGGGTATACTTAGGTTCCCGCCATGCGATAACCATACTATTTGAGTTGGCCCTTGCCTATTAAATTTCTTTATTTTACGTTATGACTTGAGACTAGACTTCCATAGAGTGATAGACTTGCTATTGTAGAGATTTGACGAGCTTCACAATTAACTGCGGGATCGGGCCAACTTATAATTAGCTGCCTCTTACGAATTTCTCCCGTGCTATGTGTTTTCCTCGAAAGGTTTTCCTTAAAAATTTATATCTCACACGTCTATTTGTAAATGGGGTCAAGGACCCATTAAAGCTTCATATTTTAATGGGATCGGGCCGTTCGCGTCAACAGTATAATAGATACATCCATGGTTCGTGCCGTTCGATCCTCGGTTGTGCGCACATTATGATGTGATCGGGTCATTCTCCTCGGTAGTATAATAGATACATTTATAGTTTATGCCGTTCAACACTCGGCAGTGCGCACATTATGATGGGATCGGGTCGTTCACCTCGGCAAGATTATGTATCACACTCTCATGGGAGTGGGTCGTTCGCCTCGGCAATATAATAGCTGTATCTATGATTTGTGTCGTTCTATACTCGGCAGTGCACATATTATGATAGGATCGGGCCATATGCCTCGGCATATTATATACATACTCCGATTGAGGAGGTAACTACTAGCTGAGAGATTGATTTTATTATTGAGAGGAGTATTGTACCACGTATTTATACATGTTACTTTGTTTATTTATTCTGCCTCACATCTGTTTACTTCTTACTATACACGGCTTATTGGACCACTAGTAAGTGTCGATGTCGACCCCTCATCACTACTTCTCTGGGGTTAGGTAGATACTTACTTGGTACGTGTTGATTTATGTACTCATGCTACACTTGATGCACTTATTGTGCAGGTATATATATGATTCCGGTGGTCCTCTAGGTACAGAGGCGCGACTTTTGCCGGTCCTTTACGGTGAACTGCATCTCCTTATTACGATCCGCAATAGATAGAGTCTCCAGCAGAGTTGTTTTATATTCTTCTGTCTAATTTGTATTCCAAACAGATATCGTATTTTATTATATTTCTTAGTGGATGCTCATGCACTTGTGAGATCGGTGTTTTTGGGGTTCCTACAGGTTGTTCAATATTGTAGTTAGTGTAAATATTATCATTTACACTACAAATTCTATTTTATACTATTTAATTAATGGAAATTATAATTTCAAGGTAATAAAATGAGTAAACAAATTGATCAATCACCGTTGGCTTGCCTGACGGCGATGTTAGGCGCCATCACGACCTTTAGTGGATTTTGGGTCGTGACAGCTTAGTATGAGAGCGTTAGGTTCACTTAGGTCTAACGTGTCATGAGTAAGTTTGGTAGAGTCTTGGGGATCAGTACGGAGGCGTATGTACTTATCATTGAGAGGCTACAGGGCTATTAGGAGCACTTCCTTTCATGATTCCTCATCGTGCGATTTCATTCCATTGAGGCGTGTGCCTTCATTTCCTTCCTACTCAATCTTACATGACGTGGGGCACTTGTTATCAATTATACGTCAAGGATTTGTAGTGGTACTACAGACGTGGTGCAGGATGTGTTTCCCTGCGTGTTCAGGCAGGCTATTATAATCGCCTTGCGGAAGGATGTTCTTTTGTTCGAGCTCGATATATGTATTTGCTATGGTTTCGAGAATGTGCAAGGATTGCTATGATGTCTATGCGTTGTTATCTCACAATGTTGGTGTAATGGTAGGGTGCTTGTTAATGTGTCGAGGAAGTGAATGACTTGAAAGGAGGATATCGCAGTGCATGATTTACAGGTTCAACATTTAATTCCAGCAAAGGAAAGGCAATCGGACTATAGATGTCTAGGTTTGGTTGATAAAGTAACGAGACTTGATATTTTTGAGCGTGGTGGAATTCTCATTTTTCATGTGTTGTCATCGTCTTTTTTCTAAGGCATTAGGGTTCCCCGGTGTTATGGTATTCTTTGATTTGCCTTCATGGCAACGTGTTGTGAAATGGTGCATGAGGAGCAGTTGTCAGAGGAGCGGTTGTCGAATTGGTATTTCTAATGTTGATGGCTCGAGAAAGATGATCTTCTAGGAGGCATAGAGTTGGTAACAATTTAGTAGTCTAGGTGCTATAGATTTGGATTTTGGTTTGATGTAACCTTTGGGTAGCGAAGGATGGGGAGGAACACTATGGGATGTGTCTCACGGACATTGAATTGTTAGCAGGTCATGTACTTACATCAGAGGTCGAGAAGTTGCCTAAGGAGATAGGTTAAACAAAGTAGGAGTGGCAGAGTAGCGTATAGATTCTGTGGTAGGATAGCCACGTGCTTTGAGAAAGTTTAGTGCTATTTGGGAATCGTGATGAAAGTGGATTTGGTCTACGGATTTTATTTGGGATGGTGGATACTGTACCTAGGGAGATTGGATATGGCATAAAGGAGTTTTCTTGAAATGAAGCGGGGTGTACAACTGGTGGACGAGCATGGGCTCAGGATGTTTACTGAATGCATGGTAGTTGTACCTAGTACAGCGTCATTGGAAGATGTCGGCATGGAATTTCCACAAGTGGGTTATCTCATGTGAGTAGGTTAGCGGTTGCGTGATTTTGATAAAGTTTCTACGAGGAGTTCTACTTATTACCCGGCAGAAGGTCAAATATGCGATCGTAGATGGTAATTGGGAATGTTCTAGAGAAGTTCAACAAGAAATTTGAGGAATTTTGCTGGTTAAAGGTGCGAGATCATGGTAATTGAGAAGCCGGAATCTTTGTGGGTTCTACGTTTATGTAATTGTAGCTTAAACCTAAATGGGGGAGCCCCCACTATCTACGATTGGATCGCGTGTTTGTCTGCTTGTGCGATTTCTAGTTATCGGTGCATTGGCGGGTTATGATGACTAAGAAAAAGAAAACATCAGGGGTAATTCGAGCAAAGAACTTGTCAAATGTGTGTTATATTTCGCCTTATAATTCATCCAGTTATTTCTTTGGGAGTGTTCATGTGCTGACAGTGCACTAGAGTTTGTCTTATATTCGAGACCACGTGAGAGTGGGTGACACTCAACAGTGGTTCTAATGGGTTTGTTATTTGGGTGGAGACCGGGATTTTTGCAGCAGTGTGTGAAGAATACTTGGGGAATTTTCTATGTTATCGAGTCTACAGGGCAATATTGGAAAAATGGGAGAAATAGTGTCAGATTCACGGAAGGTATTTCAGAATGGGTGTACCAGTTGGAGATTCTATTGTGGGCAAGAGGAAGTTATGAGATGGTTCATGGGTATTAAGATGATGTGGTCTCGTGAAGTGGGTCACTCGGGAGGAGTGTTGTTGAGTTTCGTTATGATTCTTGAATGGAGCTACTATTATTTCTATGGCAAGTGAAGAGTGAATTGGAAGACGTTGGGTTCAATTAATAATGACTGAATCAACATGATTGTGGAAATGATTATTTCCTTCGGCGTGTGAAGTTATACACATGGTTTGTGGTTGTACGTGCGGGCTCGACAGCCACCACGACTTAATTGATTTGGGAGGTAATTGATTCAATGGCATAGTGGTGTAAATAGTTTTCGGAAGAGTCATACCGGTTTAGATCATGACTTGAGGTTTGTATTTTCTGTGGCATAGGAATTAGAAAGTTAAGGATCAAGGTTACGGTCCGGTGTTGACAAGAATGTCATGAGCTCGGATGAGCAGGGAAGAATTCAGGTATTCAGAGTAAGCTCGAATTTTCTTTAGTGTCACCTGAGAACAGTGTCCTGTGTAAGAGGCTTTGTATATTGATTTGTGGACTCTTGGTTAGCTTTACAGAATTAGTAATGTTGGTGGTATAGAGGTACAGACCTTGCTACCTAGTGTGGATGGTCGCGGGAGCATATCGCACGGGAAAATTGTATAAGTGTGAGCTATTAGTCTCTTGATTGTTAGAGATTGAAACCAGGTATAGAGATTCTGGTACTGTCGCTAATATGAGAGTTATGCCTCGAAGGCGCTCTAGTCCTTTGGTTGTGAATTGTGGGAGTTTGTTCTGGATTGAGATGACTTGATTATTCGCACATATGTTGTGGTCTCGTGTAGCTTGTGGTATTATATGAGCAGGATGGCTCTCGAGATGTAGGTCATTTATTGCACCTTATTCGTGCTTGGGTTTTGTAGCGTAAGGCTCTATCTGTCTCCCTAGGGTGGTATTTTCGTACTTGGCGTGCTTGTGGTGGATATTTTCTATTTCTTAGGTATAAGCATTATGTCTTGATGGGTATTTCCTTATTTATTGTTATGTGTGGATTGGGTGGCACGCCGCCACGGGTATGTTGTTTGGATCGGGTTGCACGCCGCAACGATATCATTGTGGATCGGGTTGCACGCCGTAAAAGTTAGATGTTGAGTACGGTTCCCTATATCTATTCCTGTGTATTTGGTTTCTCATTCTTTGAGAAGGGTTCATAGCATCTATTCGGTCATTTTATTCGTTACGCGGGCTGGGTAGTTCTTTGCCAAAGTTCGTGTTTCCTTATGTATCACATTCGAGTTTGTAGCTTGTTGGCGCATTGATGGCGTCATATGAGATTTTTGGCAGTGATTAAGATGGCTTACTGCTTGAGCAGCTTGTACTGGGTGGGACGAGGTTATTGGACCTGGGATCAGTGCGATCAGTGTTATGAAGGGTATATTAAAGTGCGAATATCATTATTCGGTTCAGAATAAGGTAATGGTTCCTACCAGGAGGAGAGACTACATGATTTATTGATTTGGCTAGGTGGTTATGAGTTTCTACGCATCTTTTCCATCGCGGCAGTATCGCGAGAGTTGGAACCGGGCTTATATGTGTTATGAGGTACCCTATAGGCTTCGGGTCAGTGAAATTTCAGTTGTTGTGCTTGGAGAAGGTTGCCTTGGGCAAATGAGTTATGCGACATGTTGTGTGATGTCAACATGGGCGCATGATCATGTGTGGATACAGCATGTGGAGATTGATACTTTGTTCCTATGTCAAAATCAGGTCTTGTAATGAAATCCGGATGTTGGAATTTGGTTCTAAAGCTTGTTAGCTAAGGTTATAGGGATGGTCTTCTATCTGGCTCGAGATAATGTGCTCAACTTTGTTGTGGTGGCATGGGTAGGTGCACGAGGTGTTAAACAATGATTTTGGACAACTCCGGAGCAGTCCTTAGCACGTTCGAGGACGAACGTATATTTAAGTAGGGGAGAATGTAACGACCCGACCGGTCGTTTTGAGCTCTAGCGCGTCGTTCAACGGTTTAAGGCCTTGGGTACCTTCACTTCAGGTATTATGACTTGTATGTGTGGTCGGAATTGCATTTTTGGATGTTCGGAGTTGATTTGGAAAGAATATTCTAATTTTGGAAGCTTTAATTTGGAAAAATTGACTAAGGTTTGACTTTTTAGTAAAAGACCTCAGAATTGGGATTTGAAGGTTTCAATAGGTTTGTATGATGATTTCGGACTTGGGCGTATATTCGGGTTGAGTGTCGGGTCACCCGGGAGCATTTCGGCGTGTATTGTGGAAAGTTGGTATTTTGAAGGTTTTAGAATTTCATAAGTTTGGTTTGCGGTGGAATTTGGTATTATCG
The DNA here is from genome assembly GCA_000715115.1 of Nicotiana otophora. Taxonomy (NCBI): domain Eukaryota; kingdom Viridiplantae; phylum Streptophyta; class Magnoliopsida; order Solanales; family Solanaceae; genus Nicotiana; species Nicotiana otophora. The sequence continues at coordinate 53,144 of AWOL01S0052712.1, forward strand.
ATGTCCGTTTGGGATTCCAAGCCTTCAAATAGGTTCGTATTGTGATTTATGACTTGTATGCAAAGTTTGGCGTCATTCCGGAACGTTTTGGTATAGTTCGGACACGTTCGTCGAAGTTTGAAAGATTAAAGAAAGGTTTCGAACGTCGATTCGAAATTTGGATATTGTTTAACATGATTTGAGGCTTCGACTAAGTCCGTATTGTGTTTTGGGAGGAGTTGGTATGTTTGGACGGGGTCACGGGGGCCTCGGGTGCTAATCAGATTGGAAACAGATCTAGTTTGGACTTGGAGGAACTGGTGAAGCTTAAGGCTTCTGGTGCGATCACACATGCGAGGTTATAGCCGTAGGTGCAAGGGGTCGCAGAAGCGGAGGGAGTGAGGCTGGTTGGAATCCCAGGTGCGAGGAATTTACCGCACCTTTGGGCTCGTAGATGCGGGCAGCGAAACGCAGAAGCGGAAGTGGTCTGGGGCTGGATGATTCCAAGTGCGGGTACTGTAGCGCACCTGCGGAGCTGCAGGAGCGATCATGGGTGTGCAGGTGCGCAGTGTTGCTCGAGCTAGGGAGTCCGGAGATGCGGAGAATTTCAACATAAATGGATGCGCACCTACAGGTTGGATGACCGCAGAAGCAGAAAAAGCTGGCACCTTGGGCGAGCCGCATCTTTGAGGAAGCTTCCGTAGATGCAAAGCCGCAGACGCGCCAGGCGTTATGCAGGTGCAGAAAATCGGCTGGGCAGATTGTTTAAAAATCAGGGTTTTGCTCATCTCACTCATCTCTCTCTTGGTTTGGGTGATTTTTGGAGAAGTCCAAGGGGAGATTTTCATCCTCTATGGCAAGGTAAGTTATTCACACCTATTCTAAGTTAAATACATGGATTCTATAAGGATTTAAACATGGAAATTAGTAGAAATTGTGGGATTTTTGTAGAAAACCTATAATTTGGTATTTTTGGATTTTGACCACAAAATTGGACATGGAATTAGGAATAAATTATGTATTTGAGTTCGTGGTGTTATGGTTAATGATTATCTTCGAACATTTTCGGAATCCGGGCAAGTGGGCCTGAGAGGTGACTTAATCAATTTTTCGAGCGGAGTTGGGGATTGTTATAAATTGATTAATTATGGGTAATAGAGTATATATTTATGGATTTTCCCATTGTTTGACTAGTTTTGGAGAGACGGGCATCGGATTAAGGTGTTGGAGTGGCGTCGATGCCGGCTATGGAACTTCGGAGCGAGGTAAGTCTCTTGTCTAACTTTGTGAGGGGGAAACTACCCCTAGGTGATGTATTTGATATGTGCTACTTGTTGCGGGGGCTACGTACGCACGAGGTAACGAGAGTCCGTACATAGCTAGATTCATGCTATGTCCGGGTAGACTTAGGTTCCTGCTATGCTATAACTGTACTATTTGTGTTGTCCCTTGGCTATTAAATTCCTTTATTTTATGTTACGACTTGAGTCTAGAATTACGTAGAGTGATAGACATGCTATTATAGAGATTTGACAGGCTTCATGGTTAGCCGTGAAATAATTGTACGCCTCTTACAAATTTCTCCCATGCTATGCGTTTTCCTCGAAAAGTCTTATTCAATTCTATTCGGGAAAATGGAATAATTCCCAAAAGAATTATATTACTGTGGCTAAAGAAATTCTTGCCATAGTAAAGTGTGTATTAAAGTTTCAGACTGATTTATACAATTAGAAGTTTCTAATAAAAACTGATTGCCAAGCAGCAAAGCTTATCTTTAATAAATATTGTAAACATAATATTTGTAAACATATGTTTGCAAGATGGCAAGACCTGTTAGCTCCATTTGATTTTGAAATAATTTATAAAAAGTGGTCTGATAATAATCTTCCTGACTTCTTTACTAGAGAATATTTGGATTAATAATATTTTGTTAATCTTTGTCAGGATAATACCAAGTTTCATTCCCTCTTCTAATAGAAGAAGAAAAGAAAGGGCAAATGTGGGCAGAGATAATATTCTTTTCCATATAGGACAACAGAAGCTAATAGCTTCAAATATTGCAAATATAGCTGGTCTTAATACAGACCATCCCATGTACAAAGACTTTAAGGATATTATGAAATCCAAGCAGAAGGAAGATAATAGTTCTCCATCAGAGCTAAATGAAAGAAGTAGAAATAGGTGCTAAGTTTAACACTCAACACATTTTCTCTAATGAATATCATTAGGAAACAAACTACTGTTAAAAACAGTAGGAAAGAAGAATATGATATGCCCCGACAATTAGATCTTCTTAATAAATGGACGATTCCTAGAATTCAACCTAAGGTTATATACTAACTAGGTACCTTTGAAAAATTAGGAATAAAACAAGTAGTTAAAACTACTGAAGAGACTATCACAGTAGATAGTGATCATGCTACTTTTAGATTATTATCTGAAATATATTTAGCCCCTAATAGGGGAACTTATAGATTTTTACATATTGGTTTAATACAAGTTACCTTCAAGCCACTTACTTAAAGAGGCTTGCCAGAAAGCTTTATATAAGCTCTTAGAGATGGAAGAAACCAAAATTGGAAAAGATTCCTTATAGGGACAGTACAGACCAGTTTGGCCTACGACCCTGTATATTTTCATGCATATCCTATTTTGCAGATTTCTTTGAGTGATGAAAACACTGTAAATGCTTTAATATTAAGTATTAAGCTTCATGGTTATTGTCACGACCCAAAATCCAACTAGTTGTGATGGCACCTAACCCAACCCACTAGGTAAACCAATAACCAACTATTCAATTTAATGAGATTTATTAAGAAAAGAAATGATAATGCAACTGCTTTTATACAAGAATTTCCCAAGGACTAGTAGTACTAATCATGAGCTTCTAAGATATAGAGTTTACAAAGCTGGTTTGAAATAAAATAACCATCTGTTGGAAATATACATAAACAGATCTGAAATACTAAAGCTACAAAGATTAAGAGGCAGTTATGACTGGAACGCATGTACATCTTCAGATCCAGCTCCCACCGTATGAGGTACATCAACATCCAACAATCTGGACGCAAGGTGCAGAAGTGTAGTATGAGTACAACCGACCCATGTACTCAATAAGTAACAAACCTAACCTTAGGTTGAAAGTAGAGACGAGTTGGGACAAGGGTCGGAGTCTAACTTTAATAACAACAACACTTCATAACAATATAATAAAGATGGTACAAGAATTAACTCGGTTGGTTCATAGTTACGGAAAATAGGCGTACTTTTCAAGTATAACAGTAGATCCCAGAGCTTTCACCGAAAACCTCAAAATATGAGTAAGTTGTCAAATCGTGATTTTCTTTCCAAAACTTTTCAACAGGTAAATATTTCATTATCAAATAGCATGAGGAAAAGTACATCTCTATGCCTACATGTCAATGTGTATGAGAAGTCAAGAATGACGCGATACCGTACAACATGAGGAAAAAATGCATCTCTATGCTTGTATGTCAAGTGTGCATGTCAAATGCAGTACAACATAGCGAATAACCATATGCATACTCTCAGAGTATCAATCCACTCAGTCGTCCAGGTCATTCAGTCCTCCCAATCACTCGGCACTCGCGCTCGGCCCTTGCACTCGCACTCAATAGGTACCTGCGCTCACTGTGGGCGTGCAGACTCCGGAGGGGCTTCTTCAGCCCAGGCGCTATAATGAGCCAATAATGGCATGAATCCGCACGTACAACTCACATGTTGTACGGACAATTCACGTGCCATAGTATCAATATCTGGATCCGCACGTACAACTCACGTTCTATAGTATCAATAACCTCACAATCAGGTCATCGAGCTCCCTCAGTCATCAATCTCTCCAGTCTCTCGGGCTCACAATGTCATGAAACTAGCCCAAAATGATGATATGACGTATTAATAAATAACAACAGATACTGAGATATGATATGCAATGAATGAATATGACTGAGTATAAAATTACAATTTAAACACATAATTCGACAACAGAAATGATCTCAGGGGCTCCCAATAATACAAGCATCTGCCTAAGCATGACTTCTAATATGAGTCACAGTCTCTAACACATGAAATATACATGGAAAATACAAGTTAATTGACTACATAACTCTACGGAATCGACTGAGCCTCAATTTCTAAGGAGCACGCCCACACACCTGTCACCTAACATATGCGTCACCTCCAAACAAATCGCATAACACATATAAGCAGGGTTCATACCCTCAGCTTTAGTTTTAGAAGTGTTACTTACCTTAAACCATGCAAATCTCTACTCCAACGCGCCCTTGCCTCGCGAAACGGTCTCTGAATGCCTCGAATCTAGCCACAAACTATTCGATACAATCAACACGAGCTAAAGTAATCAATTCCATAAGCAAATACTAAGTCCTTAATTAAAAGTCAAAAGACAACCCCCGGGCCCATGTCTCGGAATCCGGTAAAAGTCACGAGCCCAACCATACCAAAATTAGTCAAATCCGATCACAACTCGACCTTCAAATCTTCAAATTATAATTTATGAAGTTTCTACAATATTTCCTAAATTTCCATCTCAAAATACTAATTAAATGATGAAAACAATGATATATTCATGTATATTAACCAAATCTGAGTTAGAATCACTTGCCCCGATGAATTGCTTAGAAAATCCATGAAAAATTGCCACAAACCGAGCTCCCAAAGTCAATATGTGAAATAATACTCTAACCCTCGTTTATATAGTAGAAAATCTGACCTCCCATTGTGATGACCGCACATTCCAGGTTCCGCGGCCACAATCCAAATTGTGCGGTCTCACTTCAGCAGTGACTGCACTACTTGGCTTTGGTAAATTGAGCATAACGTTTCGTACAAATGTCCAAATGATGAATGGTGTAACTTTCTGAAAACTAGACTTAAGGGCTACGACTTTCATTTTTTGATCATCTCCAAATTCATTGTATATTGAAAGATATAAGCTTCGGAAGCCAGACCTTCAACCTGCAGATTCTCCATTATGCGGCCGCAAGAGGATTTATGTGGTCCGCACATGAGGCTTTGCCTTAGTTCTCCAAAATGTGCCCTCCGCACTTCACTCGCTCCAGAACATCATCAAAGTACCGAAATGCCCAAACTTGATCAAAACTCACCTGAAACACATCCGGGGTCAAAGAGGACGCCATCCAAGCATACCAACAAGTCCTAAAACACACTACGAACTTACTCGAAGCCTCGAATCACACATAACAACATCGAAATGACGAATCACACCTCAAATCGAACTTAAATGTACTTTGAACTTTCAACTTCAAAAACTCTCCCCGAAACATAACAAATCAACTCGCAATGAACTCAAATTTTGCACACAAGTCCCAAATGACATAACGAAGCTATTCCAATTCCGGGAACCACAATTCAAATCCGATGTCCACAAAGTAAACTCTCGGTCAAACTTATAAACTTTCCAAACCTTCAAATTTCCAACTTTCAATAATTAGTTTTGAAACCTTCTAGAAACATCCAAACGCAAATCTTGGCATACATCTGAGTCCAAAATGACCATTGGGACCTAACGGAACCGTCAAAACTCCGTTGCGGGGGTCAAATTCACAAAAGTCAAAATTGGTCAACTCTTCCAACTTAAAGCTTCAACAAGGAGATTCATTCTTCCAAATCAATTACGAATAACTTGAAAACCAAAACCGACAATTCATGCAAGTCGTAATACATCCTACAAAGCTACTCGCGCTCCCAAACTACCGAGCCAAGTGCAAATGCTTAAAATGCTCAATCGGGTCGTTACATTCCCCCCCACCCACTTAAACATACGTTCATCCTCGAACGTGCCCAGAGTCGTTCCAAAGCCATCAAACCGCCGTGTATCCTCACCATGCACCTACCCGGGGGTGATCCCACGTCACCCTATTCCATATATGCCTGACGACAAAACCTAACTGAAGATCCTTAATTCAACCTTAGCCCTTAAACCTTGGAACCAAATTTCTAACATCTGAATTTCATATAAGACCCGCATCTCGCATCTACACACTGTATAGGTCTGAAAAAGACACCAAGCCATTACCATAACCCAAGACACAATCACATGATACACCACATAACTCAAATACTCATAGCAATAACTTATGACCGGAATAGCTGCTCGATAACCAACTCAACACTTGTAACAAACCTCATATCAACTAAAATCTTGTCTTGAACCTTTGTACACTGCCAATGATGAAAGAGACACAAAACAAACTCTTAACCACTCATCAGATCAACAAGTTATGGAGCTCACTCTCATCCGTCAGGAACCAAAGCCAAGTCCTAAGTTGACTTCTGATATTATTCCTCCATACATATAGTAATACAGTCTGATAGTATCTATTCTAGGTCCAATAATCTTACCTCATCAAGCACAACTATTCTATTGACATGCCATCCACTACTACCTAGAATCACAAACTATGAAATCCATGCACCAATAAGCAACAATTCAAATGTACCCAAAATAGAGAATGACTCAAATGAGAGAACCATCCTGCAAGCTCAACAAGCACCACCACAACCACAATGCTACGAGCCCATCATACCTAGTGGAACCAAGACACACGAATCTAACACAAAGGATCATATCCTGAAATAACCTAGCTGCAATATGTGACCCCATCCACACACTGGTCCGTATGAAATACCTCAGCCACCATGCTCAAAATCGAGAACCACCCACAATTTGACAACAAGTACCCAAGATGCATGACAATAATCACGGAGAAGCAAATAACACAATACCACAGTCCGGAATGAACATAATCAATGCACAATCAATCATTCGACGCCCTAATACCCATCTCGCTCAAATCCCGCTGCAAGACCCAAACAAAAACGCACCATGTGTGCTTATAACCAACAAATCACAACCCTCGCAGCATAGAGGAGTAATACATTGATCATATGAGAACACACGAGTCACCATATCTGATCCCAACTCCACAACCTGAATGTCTAATACATCTCTCATATACGATCATCCCACGATGAATACTTCTAAAATTCTTTCGTGCCAAATAGCAAAATCTGAACATCAGCAGTCAATCAACCATACGAGTACCGCAATACCCATGAAGCATTCGTAAGTCAAAACACAATGTGCCTTCTAAAATACGCCCCCTTCTTAGGTAATACCAAGTAGTAATATCATTCGTCTAGTCATCTGAAACCATCCATGTTGCATAAGAATTCATGATCTTCCCTTCAAAACTGAACCGTGACCTTGCACATACAAATCTCAATCCCACAAAACATATTGCATCTATCATGCCACAATATGAAAAGTATTAGAATCTCATAATCAACTATTCTCAAATCTCAATTGCTCCGCCCAAATGGGCCAGATGACATGTGCCACATTAGCACAACAACACCCAAAGAATTAATCCACACCTTTAAGAAACCGAGCAATTTCCTACTCCACGCGCACTACATCCTTCACGAATAACAGCTCAATCATCCCATGATTTCCATATACCCACAAAGGGTAACATATCCCGTATACAGAAATTTCTTTACTCGAGTCATCCTCGATCTCAACCTCTGCAAGTCATAAGCGATCTACAAATATGCTTCAGACCAAAACCAATACAACACGTAACCATGCAATCAAATCATCGATAGTAAACTCCCTCACTTAGCTCAATGCCATATAATAGAACATATGATAACTCACAGTACCCATACTCTATTACTGCCATAATACCACAGGGAGATTCAACTAAATCCTTCATAAGCTCACATAACACAAACCATATAGTACCTCAAATCATCTACTAAGCTCGCATACATCCACATGACAATCAGGTCGACTTTCTAAACCAAATTCAAATTCAAATCTCAACATATATACCCCGCTGGTAGAAAAAGAACTCTCCACACAACATTATAAGGATCACACCTCCGTATATTACTCAGTGAAAGATAACCCACCTGTTTAGCCTCAAATAAGTATCTTGCTATAACCTTTTCACAATCACAACCAGTATGCAATCACTTAATCTTCCTGAGTCTGAACTCATCAACAAGACATGACAATCTTCTTCGTTACAGAAATGAAATAATAGGAATGAATCCCTCAAAAGCCTTCATAACTCAAGCCTGTATGAAACATCCATAGAAATCAAGCATCCAATAGTCCTTCTCACATCTCAAGCAACCTCTTCCTGTCATATTCAACCCATCTGAACACATCCCGCAGTCACATGATACACACCATATATCCATTCAACCACTCATCGAGCTATAAATTCCACTCATGGGGACATTACCGGACATATAAGTCCAAAAGTACATCCCCACACAACCGAAAACCCCGTGCTCAAGCTATAGTCATAACCCGACCTCAAGTCTTCCAGGCTGGCCCATCATCAGCACACAAAAATTACATCTCGCACCTCATCCTTGGAATCACAAGTCATCGAGGCACGACTGATACCGAATGCTGATATGCTTATACGAACGCATGGAAGGAACTCAAAGAGTTACGCTTCAAGCTGAATCAATGACGCACGATAAGGAAAGATAGATGGGCAATTTATCCTAAATGCCATGTAGCCTCTTGAAGATAGGTATGGACGTCATCATACCGATCCGCAAGACTCTACTAGGCACTTGCTCATGACGTGTATAACCTATGAACCTAGAGCTCTAATACCAACTTGTCACAACCCAAAATTCAACTAGTCATGATGGCACCTAACCCAACCCGCTATGTAATCCAATAACCAACTATCCAATTTAATGAGATTGATTAAGAAAAGAAATGATAATACAACTGGTTTTATACAAGAATTTTCAATGACTAGTAGTACAAATCATGAGCTTCTAAGTTATATGTCACGACCGAAACCGATGGGCCATGACGAGTGCCCGATTCCTACCTGTCGAACACCGCTAAGCATGTATCTAAGATATAAACATGAATTAAGGGTAGGTCATGAATAACATCTATCAATAAACTGTTGAATTACGTGAATAACATATGTGAGGAAAACATGTCCAAAATACATATATACATAGACATGCGGAATACGGTAGGGTGAGCCGACAAGGCTGCTATAGAGAACTATATATCCAAAATTGGAAGCTAACAAGGCCACATACTATCCAACTATACATGACTATCTACAGACCTCTAATAGAGTGTACAATTGTATAAAGGATGGGACAGGGCTTCATCGTACCAATATCTACATACCAAAAATAGTGTACCAAAACTAGTAACAACTCCGGATCAAGTGGAGCACACCAATTCTAGCTGATCAAAGATCCTAAAAAGGGGGACCGTCAGCCTGTCTACCTGCACCTGCGGGCATGAAATGCAGGCCCCAAGAAATAGGGGCGTCAGTACGAATAATGTACTCAGTATGTAAGGCATGAAAATCAGTACATAAAAGACATAGAAGAAACATGGAGTAAAGGAATCCTCATGTAAGTCTAAATAACTTTGTGAATCTTGAAATATTTATAAAGTCATGCATGTGCGTACAAATACTGTATCATGCATAGGCATATGTGTACATAACATCATCAAGCCTCTGAGGGAATTCAAGTCATATCATCTCGGCCTCTATGGGCAAAATCATCAACATATACCAACTGGTCAGGTGGTGGTGCATATATAATGCCGTAACCTTTTACCATATCCCATATACATATAATATACACGTATATAACGCCATCTGGTCATGGGTCAATGTACATGTATAAATGAATGCAATGCATAAGAAGTAAGTTAATAAGACTTCTCGGTATGTCACAAGATCAATATGCCTTCGGATAAATTTTATCAACTACGTATTTTTTTGAGACTCATTAACAGAAGATATAATAATAAGACAGATGGAAAATCAAGAACATAGGGATCACTAGTACTTTTAAGAATAGAGTCATTTGTGAAAGTTGTGCGTTTGCTCATTTTGTTGTATTATATGGATCATGCCAAAAGAAAAAAAAGGAATAGCCTTAACATACCTGAGCCGATTCTCTTGACAATCCCTCTAACACATGTCAACCACGATAAAACACGTAACGGCGAGATCGAAGTAGTGAAAAATCCGTATGATATTCTTGCGAAAGGTTATACCGGACTCCCTTAGAATTGCAATCACGTTGCTATTACATTATGTAGTCTCGTATGAATTTTGTTGTAGCAAATCACGCTGCTATTGCAAATCCGTATGATATCTCTCTTTAATGAATTGTTTGAGCTCCATCTGTTACTTAGTAAACCTAACATCACACCTTAATGAGGTAAGAAGGTCTCTTATAATGGCGGGTTTGTGGGGCCCACTTTTGTAAGGATTATTTTGCCAAAATCGCCCTAAACATGCCACCTAGCCATATAGCCCAAGAGTCATTTTTAGTGTTAGCCATTTAACCCCTTGCTGTCACGTTAGGGTAACGTTTCCACCAAACTATATATCCGAACACATCCGCAAGGAACCATCTTTCTTCCTCACAAATAACACAGGTGCTCCCCACGGTGATGTACTATGTGTGATAAAGCCCTTTTCAAGCAAGTCCCTTAGTTTTTCCTTCAACTCTCTCAGCTCTACAGGTGCCATTCTATAGGGAGGAATAGATATTGGCTGAGTATCTGGTAATATGTCAATAGCAAACTCAATTTATCACTCTGGCGGAAGACTCGAAAGCTCATCGAGAAAAGCATTGTGAAGCTCGTTAACCACATTGATAGATTGAATGGTTAGTGGCTCTACTTTCACATCCTGAACCCGAACTAAGTGATAAATATAGCCCTTTCTAATCATCCTCCTTGCCTTGAGATAGGAAATAAACCTACCTCTCGGCGATCCCGTATTACCTTTCACTCCAAAACAGGCTCCCCTGGAAACTGGAATCGAACCATCTTTGATCTACAATCAACTTTGGCATAACAAGAAGCCAACCAATCCATACCTAATATAACACCAAATTCTACCATATCTAACTCAATTAGGTCTGCTACTGTAGATCGGCTATGAACTGCTACTATACAATCTCTATATACCCGCCTATCTATTGCTGGATCCCCAACAGGTGTGGACACCTCCAAAGGTTTAACCAACTCAGGTTCTATTCCAAACTTACTAGCAACCAACAGGGTAATTTATGATAGGGTGAAACCTGGGTCAATCAATGCATATACAGCATATGAGAAGACTTATAATATACTTGTAACAACATCAGGTGATGACTCCTAATCCTGTCGACCTGCTAATGCATAAATGCTGTTCTGAGGACCGCTCGAGCAAGATGCTCCACCTCTGCCTCTACCAAGACAGATTGGTGCTTGTGAACCTTTCCTACGGGGCGTACTGATGATGACGAACCAACTACAGATACTGCTGGCTGAACTATGATTGTACCACCTCTCATCGGACAATCTCTCATAACACGGCCTCGATAACCACAAGTATAACAAACACCCAACCCCATACGGAACTTTCAGACATGCTGCTTACCACGCTGAGCACATTGTGGCAAGGGCGGCCTCATCTGACTTGACTCACCCCTATGCTGAGAACTTGAGGCCCTGGAATTTTGACTATGTCCTAAATATGTGGAACGATCAAATCTCCTATCAGCAGACTGAGGGGCTGCGCTAGCTGATGGGTGGGCTAGATACCTCAGGTATTGTTTTCTCTGACGACCTCGAAACTCACCAGAAGGACCCAAAGATCTCGCTCTCTTAGTGTGGCCCCTATCATGCTCACGATCGGCGCTCTACTTCTGCTTATGCTCCTCTACACCTTGAGCGTATGCCTGAATATGAGAAATATCCATGCCTGGCTGAAGTGAGACCGACATATAGTCGTTAAGCAGGTGTGGCTCCAACCCTATCACAAACCGGTGAACCCGATCCTCCATCTTAGATACAATAGTTGGAGCATACCTAGTCAACTAATCAAATTGAAGACTGTACTCTTGAACACTCATGTTACCCTGCTGAAGGGTCAAGAACCTATCAACTGTGGCCCGTCTAAGCTTTGGTGGCAGATAATGACGAAGAAAAGCCTCTGTAAACTCCTGCCTCACCTCTGGACAACTCCCAAGACTCGTACCAATTAACTGCAACATCTTGAAGTCTATAAGATGCTAGCTCAACTAACTCAGTCGCAGTGGCCTTCATTACCCTCAAAGTCATCTGCATCCTATCGATAAATACCTGAGGGTCTTCATTTGGATCTTCTCCAGTGAATATCAAAGGGTCCAAATTAATGAAATCACGAACCCACATGCTGATGGCCCTATCTGCATGACCAACACCTATGTCCTGACGTCGAGATTGTGCGGCTACTAATAAAGTCAATAGCTGAATAACATCTTTCATCTCCTACCCCGGTGCATGTGGCTGAGGAGCTGGTTGTACAGGGGCAGGCGCTGGAGCTGGTGCCCCTTAGAGCTCCTCTGGAGAGGGCGCGGTAAGTGAAGTCTAAGATGGAATCTCACTATGAGACTCTCCCCGAGTCCTGGTAACTCGTGGCGCTCGACTAGTAGTCTCATCAGCCACAGACTTGCCTTTCTGGGCGGCTGTAGCCTTCTTTGGCATCGCTGACAACATAACACATCGTTATGAAAATGAATTCTTATATCGCACGATCTAAGATAAGAAAGAAGGATAACATCCTATATGTCATGTAGCCTCATGTTTATAAATGTGGTTCATAACACACTCATAAACAAGACTCTACTAGACACGGTCCGTAGACAACCCTTGGATAGAACTGCTCCGATACCACTTTTGTCACAACCCAAACTGATTGTCCATGACAAGAGCCCGAGTCCTACCCGTCGGACACCCCTAAGCATGCGTCTAAGATATAAACATGAATTAAAGGTAGGTGATTAAAAACATCCGTCAATAAATTGCCGAATCATGTAAATAACATATGTGAGGAAAACATGTCCAAAAGACATATATACATATACATGGGGAATACGATAGGGCGAGCCGACAAGGCTGCTATGGACAACAATATATCCAAAATTGGAAGTCGATAAGGCCACATACTATCCAACTATACATGACTGTTTACAGACCTCTAATAGAGTGTACAACTGTATAAAGTACGGGAATGGGCCCTGTCGTACCCATATCTACATAACAAAAATAGCGTATCAAAACTAGTAACAGCTCCTGATCAAGTGGAGCACACCAACTCTCGATGATCAAAGATCCTAAAAAGGGGGATCGTCAGCCTGTCTACCTGCACCTGCGGGCATGAAACGCATGACCTGGGAAATAGGGCTGTTAGTACAAATAATGTACCTAGTATGTAAGGCATGAAAATCAGTACATAAAAGACATAGAAGAAACATGGAGTAAAGGAATCTGCTTGTAGGTCTAAATAACTTTGTGAATCCTGAAATATTTATAAAGTCATGCATGTGCGTATAAATGTCGTATCATGCATAGGTATGTGTGTACATAACATCATCAAGCCTCTGAGGGCATCTTGTCATATCATCTCGGCCTCTGTGGGCGAAATCATCAACATATACCAACTGATCAGGTGGTGGTGCGTACATAACATTGTAACCTTTTCCCATATCTCATATACATATTATATACGCGTATATAACGCCATCTGGTCATGGGTCAATGTACATGTATAAATTAATGGAATGCATAAGAAGTAGCTTAATAAGACTTCTCGGTATGTCATAAGATCAATAAGCCTTCGGATAAAAATTTTCAACTACGTATTTTTCTGAGACCCTTGGACAAAAGATATAATAATAAGACACATGGGAAATCAAGACCATAGGCATCACTAGTATTTTTAAGAATAGAGTCATTTGTGAATGTTGCACGTTTGCTCATTTTGTTGTATCATATGGATCATGCCAAAAGGAAAGAAGGGATTGCCTTAACATACTTGAGCCGATTCTCTTAACTATCCCTCTAACAAATGTCAGTCGCGCTAAAACACGTAACGGCGAGATCGAAGTAGGGAAAAATCCATATGATATTCTTGAGAAAGGTTATATCGGGCTCCCTTAGAATTGCAAATCACATTGCTATTACATTATGTAGTCCCGTATGAATTTTGTTGTAGCAAATCACGTTGCTATTGCAAATCCGTATGATATCTCATTTTAATGAATTGTTTGAGCTTCATCCGTTACTTAGCAAACCTAACATCACACCTTAATGAGGTAAGAAGGTCTCTTATAATTGTGGGTTTGTGGAGAGCACTTTTGTAAGGATTATTTTGCCAAAATCCCCCTAAACATGCCACCTAGCCATATAGCCCAAGAGTCATGTTTAGTCTTAGCCATTTAAACCCTTGTTGCCATGTTGGGGTAATGTTTCCACCTAACTTATCCACCAATTTCCAATGACATATTAATCTCCCACTAAAAATCTCTAATTAACGAATTATCCACATAATTAAGAATTATCTTAAATTTACTTAAAATACTAGTCACTTTTAACATACTTTATTCACCTTACTATCTTGGTCATGTGGTACCTTGTATGGCACTAGTCCATAAATACCGTGTATTATAGCTTGGAACGTATTTTATCCCAAATTGATATACTTCAATGAATACTCATTCTTTGATTTGTTTACCCCCTAATCTTCATGACACTCACTTATCACTTGTTACAAATAACATAAATACATATAACCTCAAAAATAATCTCATTCCTGAGCTTACGTCGATTAACTTACGGCGAAGTGTAGAAGTGTAGTATGAGTACAACCGACCACATGTGCTCAATAAGTAACAAACCTAACCAAAGGTTGAAAGTAGTGACAAGCTGAGACAAGGGTCAGAGTCCAATTCTAATAACAACAACAACTCATAACAATATAATAAAGATCGTACAAGAAATAACTCAACTAGTTCACAGTTACAGAAAATAGGCATGCTTTTCATGTACAACAGTAGATCCCAGATCTTTCACCAAAAACCTCAAAATATGAGTAAGTTGTAAAATTGTGATTTTCTTTCCAAAACTTTTCAGCAGGTAAATGTTTCATTATCAAATAGCATGAGGAAAAGTACATCTCTATTCCTACATGTCAATGTGTATGAGAAGTCATGAATGACGAGATACCATACAACATAAAGAACAAATGCATCTCTATGCATGTATTTCAAGTGTGCATGTTGAATGCGGTACAACATAGTGAATAACCATATGCATACTCTCAAAGTATCAATCCACTCTCCCAGTCACTCAGTGTTGATACCCAATTGTTTTCCTCATACTTTTCAAATATATATCTAAATATATATATATATATATATATATATATATATANTTAAATATTTTTAGTGCATTTCTTATAATTATATTGGCATTTTTAAAGCTAAATTGCACGTTTTGCAATAATAGTCTATATGCATGTATAATTACATTATTTATGCAAGACAATAACTTTTTAAATTTTTATAATGTTAAATAATTGTTTTTAATCATTTGCATGCATAAATAATATTTTTTTTGGTTATTTATTTATTATTTTTATAAATTATTATTTATTAAAATTGGGTATTTAAAATCTGGCCCTAATTTCATAATTAATTTCGGACCTAAACTACCCAAACATAACCCAATCACCCCAAGCCCAACACCATTAGACCAGTCCCTCACCCATTTAATTAAAACACGACTCAACCCCTGCTTAAATCCCAGCCGTTGATCAAAAATGATCAACGGCTTATAAACGACCCCTCATTTTCCTTATATCACCCATCTCCCAAACCCTAACCCCATTTTCCCCTAATCCTCCGCCTTTATACTCCCTTCCCTCTGAAGAACCCTAGCCCGCCGGCTCTCCAAAATCCTCCCTGAATCCCGTTCCTAATGGGATTTTCTTCCTATTTACTTACCATTCCTAAACATGGCAAGTACCCTACTCTGACTCTGTCCTAATTGATCTTCATCTCTTGAATCTGGACGATATTAAGTCCAAACACGTTATTTTGCACCGTGTGAATCTGATTTGTTCGCATCTTGTTGATTCATACTTAACCCTAAGGTTAGGGTTTACAGATTCTCTTTGATTCGAACTGAATTTGGTTTAAGCTTTAATATTAATTACTATCTCGTCTATATTCACCTTATTATGTACGAATCTATCTATTTATGCCGATTATTTTTACTTTCCCTAAATTAGGGTTTCATATCCTTTTTATTTGAACAAAATCTGGTCTGGTTCTGTGTTTTGTGAATAATATTCATGTTTACGTTCATTTTATACAATATGTGATTCTTTGCCTTTATTTTTTGTCGATTTCGTGGCGTTTACCTAAACAAACTAGGGTTTCAAAATTTTTCTTCTTTACTGATTGTTTGAATTAATTATATTTCCATATTTATGTGTTTAGTTCCTACACTATTTAAACCCCTCCCCACTCCCCTTTGGAAGTTCGAAAATCCTTAAAAAACACTCTAAACTAAGGCTGTACGTTCTTCATTCTTGAATAAACTTGTTCTGTATCTTTGCTTCCTGGCCGGCTGAAAGCCAAGGCCAGAAATTGCTAAGTTCTTGCTTTGTTTGGTGATACTCANAGCATATACAAGTATTTCCATAATATTTAAAGGCTTTAAATCAATATATTTCTGTATTTTTATTATATAAATGTCTATTAATTATGTTACAAATTATTTTTATGATGCTTTTATCTTCTAAACTTATCATTTAGACCTATATAAGGTTTTAAATATTTTTAGTGCATTTCTTATAATTATATTGGCATTTTTAAAGCTAAATTGCACGTTTTGCAATAATAGTCTATATGCATGTATAATTACATTATTTATGCAAGACAATAACTTTTTAAATTTTTATAATGTTAAATAATTGTTTTTAATCATTTGCATGCATAAATAATATTTTTTTTGGTTATTTATTTATTATTTTTATAAATTATTATTTATTAAAATTGGGTATTTAAAATCTGGCCCTAATTTCATAATTAATTTCGGACCTAAACTACCCAAACATAACCCAATCACCCCAAGCCCAACACCATTAGACCAGTCCCTCACCCATTTAATTAAAACACGACTCAACCCCTGCTTAAATCCCAGCCGTTGATCAAAAATGATCAACGGCTTATAAACGACCCCTCATTTTCCTTATATCACCCATCTCCCAAACCCTAACCCCATTTTCCCCTAATCCTCCGCCTTTATACTCCCTTCCCTCTGAAGAACCCTAGCCCGCCGGCTCTCCAAAATCCTCCCTGAATCCCGTTCCTAATGGGATTTTCTTCCTATTTACTTACCATTCCTAAACATGGCAAGTACCCTACTCTGACTCTGTCCTAATTGATCTTCATCTCTTGAATCTGGACGATATTAAGTCCAAACACGTTATTTTGCACCGTGTGAATCTGATTTGTTCGCATCTTGTTGATTCATACTTAACCCTAAGGTTAGGGTTTACAGATTCTCTTTGATTCGAACTGAATTTGGTTTAAGCTTTAATATTAATTACTATCTCGTCTATATTCACCTTATTATGTACGAATCTATCTATTTATGCCGATTATTTTTACTTTCCCTAAATTAGGGTTTCATATCCTTTTTATTTGAACAAAATCTGGTCTGGTTCTGTGTTTTGTGAATAATATTCATGTTTACGTTCATTTTATACAATATGTGATTCTTTGCCTTTATTTTTTGTCGATTTCGTGGCGTTTACCTAAACAAACTAGGGTTTCAAAATTTTTCTTCTTTACTGATTGTTTGAATTAATTATATTTCCATATTTATGTGTTTAGTTCCTACACTATTTAAACCCCTCCCCACTCCCCTTTGGAAGTTCGAAAATCCTTAAAAAACACTCTAAACTAAGGCTGTACGTTCTTCATTCTTGAATAAACTTGTTCTGTATCTTTGCTTCATGGCCGGCTGAAAGCCAAGGCCAGAAATTGCTAAGTTCTTGCTTTGTTTGGTGATACTCACAATACTGTTGGATTTCCTTCTTCCTTGCTTCATCTTAACTGGTGAGTTATCATATCTCTGACATTTCATTTTGATTATTTTTGTTTAATGTGCTACTTCAATTAGACTATGTTATCCTCAATGCTATTACATTTGTAGCTTGAGACATGCTTGAATGTACTTTGAGTTTGTTAGTTCGATTCTGCTTAACCTATATGTCACTGATAGCAATCTCTTGAAGTTTAAGTTTGTTATTATCTTGCTCTTTGAACATGTTCTCATATCTCTTGGTATAGTATAGTTAACTAGGTATAGGTGTCTTCCTTAATAGGATAACAAGTATGTTTCTGAGTGCATCATAATGTGGCCTGTTTGACTTTGTTTCTATTATATTTTAACACCCCTAATTATTTCATAACATGTCATGATCTGTTGCTAATTGATTTCTTCTTATGACACTAGTTTCTGCACTTAACTTAATCTGGATCCTCCTTTATCATTATAAATCTGTCTTATGACTTGTCTTGTTAGCATGTGATTGAGTTTATTTCCTGAAAACTGAATTAAGTTTTCCTAGGTTCAAATGTGTTGATATTTGTTTGTGTTCTATGTGTGATTCTGTACCCCCTAATCCCATCCTACTCTCCTGAATTCTCACTCTTTGTTGGCTGAAAGCCAAAGCAATTTAGGTTATGTCCCTTGGCCTCCCTAGTGTGAGTACTGCTCAGGGTTCATATGAGACCCTCGTGAACGCTGACACACTAGGATTTGGTCCCTAGTCTTCATTAAACCGTTCTGATCATTCTTCTCTAGTGTGAGCCCTGCCCTGGGTTCTTGAAGCCCTTGGGAACTCTGGCCCACTAGAGATTTGGGTTCTGTATGCTTATCCTTGAGATATGGGTGAATAATTCACTGCTAGTTACTATGTATCTTTGAACATTAGCTTTTGGAGCTACTGTGAGTTGAAGGCCTGGCATGTCCAGTTGTATTTGGCCCTGCTGCAGGCTTCCTATAGTTTTTGTACTTTGCAATTCATTCATTCAGTTCTGGTCTGTAATAATTATTTGTAATGACAATTGGGGTATTAGTAAATTGGGAAACTGGGTTTATTTTAACATTTGCATGATAATGGGTAGAAATCCTACCTATAGGTGTTTACTTTGCTCATTCTGCTATTGTGTTAGAGAACCTACCTATAGGTGTTTATTTTGCTCATTCTGCTATTTTATGTTAGATAACCTGCCTATAGGTGTTTACTTTATACATTCTGCTATTGTATGTTAGATAACATGCCTATAGGTGTTTATTTTGCTCGAATATGCACTGTAGATAACCTGCCTATAGGTGTTTACATTGCTCGTTCTGCTATTGTATGTTAGATAACCTGCCTATAGGTGTTTACTTTATTCAAATACGTTCTACTATTGTGTATTAGATAACCTGCCTATAGGTGTTTACTTTGCTCGAATATGTTTTGTTACTGTGTGTGGTAGATAACCTGCCTACAGGTGTTTAATCCGTCTAATCTATTCTGCCTCTACATGTTAGATACCATGCCTATAGAAAATAAAGTAACCAAAGTTCAATTTGCATTGCAGTATGTTCATCAGGCATCATGATCATATGGTCATTTATAAATCTGCATTTTTAGAAGTCATGCCCATAGGGTTCTTAATTGATTGATATGCTATTGTCATACTTGCTCATTTAGTATATAAGAACTAAAACCAGTTTCAATCATGAAGGGTAGGAATCATGTCTATAGGGTAATCACTATCTATGTTAAGCACTAAAATTAGGCTTTGAGGCACCTCATTGAACGTTGGTAGAAAGCATGCCTATAGGAATAACTGAGTAATTTTGAATATCTCTCGTGTTTATTACTGCCAAATACTGAGTAAATCACCTAGATAGCAGGTTTATAAGTTTCAACCGCTTATGCTTATAATCAGTAGACAACTGTGCAGTCACTTATAAATTACTTTGCATAACTGCTCGAATGATTAAAATCCAGAATCATATAGAAATCATGTCTATAGGGCCTAACGACTTCAACTGTTGAAACTGTCAAAACGCCTAAATTGATTGCGTGCATTTGCTGCCTGAGTGTGGAGGCTAACCTGAGCCCTTATTTGCTTTTACATGAAAGTCCAATTTGTTTTGTATGTCACCTAGTTTTTATCATTTTTGAGCAACCTAAGTTAAGTCTAGAACCATCCAAAAAATAGAGGTCCAAACACCTCCTGGGTCATAGGCAAGGGACGGGTAGTGCACGCATAGGGTATGATTTAGAATTGATTAGAGCGCTTTAGGAAAATAAATTAAAGATAGTAATCGGGTAGCAAGAGATGATAGTTTGTGCCCGCTGAATAATATGAGTAACACCCTCGTCTTGGAAGAGTTACGAAGTATTATTTATGTTGCACAGGGTGATCCTTTAGGCTAAAAAACTTAGCACCCCCCACTCCTATTAAAATAATTCTTTCTTTATGTTTCTCTTCTCTCTTAGACTAATTCACATGATTTAAGATTGGCCGAGACCCACTGTTGTGGACATCGAGGAGTGCCTAACACCTTCTCCTCCAGGTAAATTGAGCCCTTACCCGATATTTGGTGACGCAAACTAGTAAACCTGAGTCATTTGCAAATAGGTGCCCTAATGCACCTTAATCCGTTAGGTGGCGACTCTCTCTTTTAATAACCCTTACTTTTAAAACAGTTGTCAACGTCGAAACCCGATTTCATGAGAAAGAGGGGCGCGACAGCATGGCGACTCTGCTGGAGATATCCTTAGGCTCTTACCATAATGAACTTGGTCTGTGTGAATTAGTCTCCCTCGATAAGCGTGTCTTTATTATTTTATGCTCAAATTCACCGTTTATTTGCTACATAAACATCCCCTTCCCTATATTCCCTTTTACATGAATTTACATGCAACTTTTCATTTAACCTTGTTCTTTGGCTTCAATCTTTATGTCTTTCCCAATCCCTACCCCTTTTACCGCTTTATTATAATATTTCCATTATGCGAGCTAACTCCTTCTTTGTTTGTCTTTCTTTCCTGTCTTTACATTTATTAAATACCGCATTTATTGCTTTCATCATGCAAAAATACTTCACAAGGTGTTGTTTTATCTTTTGCATAATTACATGCTCTGCATCATATTCCACTCGTGTGAAATTAATACCATAGCGGCACTTGATGAGTATCTGCGCTCTTCCTATATTACCCTTATTAAATTTGGAAAGGCTTATTTGCGGTAAAACTAGTCGATCAGCGGTGCAGTAGACGGTTTCGTGCCTTTCCCTCTCAAGTTGTCCGCTTGAGGGTACCGGTCTAGACTTCTATAGAAAACCCTACTCTGATGTTAACTGTACATGCATCATGTCCAAACCTAGCATGAGTTAGAATGTTGTCTGCATAATAACTCTATATGGAAAGCCTTGTCCAAAGTCCATCGGGATTTCCATAATCCCAACGGGCATGATCATGATATGTGCATTATTTGGAGAAAACGTGCCGATATGCTAATCATTAATGTATAAGTAGTCAAACCCGGAGGGGAAAAGGTCTAACTTTATTTGTTTTGCATAAATGAGGCACGAAGTCCCCAGGTTAGGCATGGTCCGAAATATCTCGCCTCTATTGCTAGACAAGTGGGAAAATCTCTCGCCAAGCGATAAGAACCATGTGAAAAGAATTCTTGGAAATTTACCTTCTTTGCTGGACATTCAGCCAAACAATGTACTAATCGAGGCCGCTACTATGTTCTGGGATGAAAAGAGGGTTGTTTTCCGTTTTGGTAACATAGAGATGACTCCTCTTCTTGAGGAAATAGGAGGTTTGCCGGGCTACCCTGGGATAGCCCTGGTCTGCTGGTACCGAAAAAACGTACTTCTAGGGGATTTCTAAAAATGATGGGTATTATAAAGAATGACGAGTTAGCCTGCCTGAAGAAGTCCTACATACCTTTCGACTTACTCTACGAGCGTTATGGGCATAACACTCTTACTTCTCGCATTTTCCGTACGTTAAAATTTTGTCTTCAGTTAATTGACGTAGACTCGGGGATGAAATATTTTTGAGATTATAAGCATTATGCTATTTCAAACACGTGATGAATAAATTCGTGAAGGAGAGAAGGTAAGCAAATAGAAGAAAATGAGTTTCGTCGAAGTTTGGCAATTTGGGATAAAATATGGTCAAAGCAATAATACCCCGTATTTATGGGCTAGTGCCATACAAGGTACCATATTACCATCATAGAATGATGTATAAAGTGTATTAAAAATGAGTAGTACTTTAAGTAATTTGAGATAATTCTTAATTATGTGTGTAATTGATTAATTATCGGGTAACGGGATAGTGCCTAATTAACTAATAAATTATGGGATAAGATTAAAAGCCCTACCCCACCCTCACGTGGCAGCAAGCGACTAACAAAAAATATGACTCTTAGTCATATTAGAGTAGGTGGCAACCAATTCCTAGATAAGCCATGTAATTAGAAAAAGCTACAAATCTTTTAACAATCAAAAGATACTTATCTTCCAACACAAGGAATTATTAAATCCTAGAAGGTTACATATCTTTAAATATGAACAATTCAAAGATACACATCTTTGAACGATTAAGAGGATAACAAAGAACTCTAAATGTGGGCAATCTGAAGCTGACGGAGAAGACAACCGGCAATTAACGTAGAAGTGTACAGATCTTCAAGAAATGAAACAGAGATTTTGCAGTTTTAAGGGAGTACGGTGTAATCCTTCTCAAGAATATCACACGGAATTTTTCCTACTCCAGGTATGTTAAGGCTAAACCCTTCCTTCATTTTGGCATGATCTCGTAACCACATGAGTTTGATAACGAGGCATAAAGAGAAATTCATTTTCCTAAATTTACGTATATTTCCTAGTCTCATAATTTATAGTATTATCCCATATCGAGACTTTATATTAAATTGAGTGTTATCTTCTTCCAGTCAAGAGAGCAGAGAATATATATATAGTATAACAGTATTTTCAGTACCATCCAGCTATAATCGATGGGTAGGCCCCTATTGGGCAACCTCTGATCAGATGGAAAGTTATATACCGAGCCTGTTGTGGCCGAGCGCCTATGAGCGAGCCCAGTTGGCCGAGATGCAGAGCCTAGTATGGCCGAGCGCCTATGAGTGAGCCCAGTTGGCCGAGATGCAGAGCCTAGTATGGCCGAGCGCCTATGAGCGAGCCTACTACAACAGAGCAGATATATATATATATACTAAGCCTTAGAAGGCCGGACAACTATTCTACTTACTATATTGAGAGAGTTGAGTCAGTATCAGCACGTGAGCATATCTTCAAATTATCTTTGACTCCCAGTTACTTTCAGCTATTATTATTACCAGTTCGTTTCAGCTTTCTGTTATATTATTGCCTTGCATACTCAGTACATTATTTCGTACTGACGTCCCTTTTTCTGGGGATGCTGCACTACATGCGTGCAGGTTCAGATAGACAGGCGGGTATACCTCCTCAGTAGGTGTTGCCCGAGTTCAGCTTTATCGGCAAGCTCTACGTCCTTCTAAGTTGCCGGGTCTAAAGGTTTTATGTACATCTTGTGTATATATGCATATAGGTTATGGGTAGGTCAGGGCCCTGTTCCAATTACGGTACATCCATCAGTAGAGTCTTGTAGACATTTTCTGTCAGCTAGTGCAGTATGTTGGGCTTATAGGACTTGTATGTATAATATGTTGGTTTGTCAGTTGTAGTAGCTATGACGGCCTTGTCGGCCCCGCCTTATATTGATGTTTAGCCAGTAGTAGTTTTCGTTCAGTTTTATATTTTCCTTCGCAAATCATCTTGCAATATTTGGCCCCGTGGCTAAAGGATGACATTATATGTTTAGAGTCCCTTAGTCGCAACTTGATATGCAAGGATAGATGAGGCATCGGGTGCCGGTCTCGCCCCCGGGGTTCGGGGCGTGACAAAAGTGGTATCAGAGTAGTTCTGTCCTAGGGATTCTAGTATGATCTTGTTTATAGATGTGTTGTGCACCACATTATATAAGTAGGGGACTACAGGGTATTTAGGAGTTAGTTACCCTTCTTTCAAATCTAAATCATGCTGTAGAACTAAGTTATAGGAAATTTGAGTTAAACTTATGCGTTGTCGTTTACACGCACAGATGACGATGACTAGGAAGACTACAACTAGCTATAGGAGAAACACAACAGTAGGTGAGGGGACTAGTAGGGTACCCCCAGTAGATGGGGCCCAATCAGAGGCTCGGGAAGAGACCGCTACTCAGCCATTAACGGCTCCTCCACCACCTGAGTAGATTCCTAGGGAGACCGCACATCCAGTTCCCCCTCCGCTTTCATCCGATCAGGACTTGAGGAGTGCGGTGCATTTGTTTACACAGTTGGTAGCTACCCAGCAATAGGCTCGGGCATCTGCTAGTGCGGGATCTTCTGAGGTCTGTAGGAGTTCAAGGGTCCGAGAGTTTATTGCTTTGAGTCCCACAGAGTTCACGGTGACAGATCAGAGGGAGGACCCATAGGATTTCATAGATCAGCTTCACAGGATCTTTCGGGCTATGCATGCCACGGAGAAAGAGGTAGTTGAGCTAGTAGCTTTTCGACTACGAGATATAGCCATCCTTTGGTATGAGGGATGGGCAAGGTCCAGGGGACATGATGCACCTCCAGCTATTTCGGAGAATTTTTCGGATGTCCTCCTTGACCAGTACTTACCGCGGGAGATCCGACAGGCTCAAGTCAATCAGTTTCTAGCCCTCAAGCTGGGCAATATGAGTGTTCGAGAGTATAGTCTCCGTTTT
>AWOL01S0052716.1:0-44216 GCA_000715115.1 Nicotiana otophora
GAGCTTACATCAATTGACTTATGACGACTCGTACGTACGAAAACATGGGTTGTAACAGTATTAGCCTGGAACCCCTATTTATTGCTCCTTCTATTTCATTTTTGGGTTTTGTGACTTGCCGGAAGGATTTATTTTTGGTTTCGGATTGAAATGGGACATATGGTCCCTAAATTGGGAGTTTAAGTTCTAGAAATTGACCGTAGTTCAAACTGTGTGAAGACAACCTCAGAATGGAGTTCTGGTGGTTCCAATAGCTCCGTAGGATGATTTTGGTCTTAGGAGCGTGTTCGGATGTTGAATTGGAGGTCCGTAGGTCCTTTTAGCGTCAATTAGCGAAAGTTGGATAATTGGATGATTTTTGGGGAAGTTTGACCGGGAGTGAACTTTTTAATATCGGGGTCGGTTTCCGATTCCGGAAGTTGGAGTAAGTTCGTAATGTCAATTATGACTTGTGTGCAAAATTTGAGGTCAATCAGACTTGATTGGAAAGGTTTTGGCATCCGATGTAGAAGTTTGAAGTTTTAAAGTTCATTAGGCTTGAATCGATGCGCAATTAGTATTTTCAAAATTGTTTGATGTGATTTAAGGTCTCAACTAAATTCGTATGATATTTTAGGTCTGGTTGGTATATTTGGTTGAGGTCCTAAGGGCTTCGGGTGGATTACGATAGGTTAACGGACTAATTTGGACTTGTGAGAATGGCCGAAGGCACCAGTCCTGATGCAATCGTACCTGCGCAAGATTGACCCATGAAGGGTGTTATGAGGTTCGGGTGGAACGGAAAGTTGAGCCCTAGGTATATCGGGCCTTTTGAGATTTTCTAGAGGGTTGGAGTGGTGGCCTATAGACTTTCACTGCCACCTAGTCTCTCTGCAGTTCATCCAGTATTCCATGTTTCCATGCTCCGAAAGTATCACAACGATTCATCTCCTGTGTTAGACTTCAGCTCAATCTAGTTGGACAAGGTTCTATCTTATGTTGAGGAGTTGGTGCCATCTTGGACAGGCAGGTCCGAAAGTTGAGGTCAAAGAACATCGCGTCAGTGAAGGTACAGTGGAAGGGTCATCTGGTCGAGGAGGCGACTTGGGAGACCGAGCATGATATGCGCAGCTGTTATCCTCATCTTTTCACCACTTTAGGTGTGTCTCTATACACGTTCTAACACGAATGTTTGTTTCAAGAGGGAGAGGATGTAATGACCCGGCAGGTCATTTTGAGAGTATTAGCCCAGAACCCCTATTTATTGCTCCTTCTATTTCATTTTGGTTTTGTGACTTGCCAGAAGGATTTGTTTCTGGTTTCGGATTGAAATGGGACACATAGTCCCTAAATTGAGAGTTTAAGTTCTAAAAATTGACCGTAGTTCGCAATGTGTGAAGACAACCTTGGAATGGAGTTCTGGTGGTTCCAATAGCTCCGTAGGGTAATTTTGGTCTTAGTAGCGTGTTCGGATGTTGAATGGGAGGTCCGTAGGTCATTTTAGCGTCAATTGGCGAAAGTTGGATAATTGGATGATTTTTTAGGAAGTTTGACCGGGAGTGGACTTTTTGATATCGGGGTCGGTTTCCGATTCCGGAAGTTGGAGTAAGTTCGTAATGTCAGTTATGACTTGTGTCCAAAATTTGAGGTCAATCGGACTTGATTTGATAGGTTTCGGCATCGGATGTAAAAGTTTGAAGTTTTAAAGTTCATTAGGCTTGAATCGACGCGCAATTAGTGTTTTCAGAATTGTTTGATGTGATTTAAGGGATCAACTAAGTTCGTATGATATTTTAGGACTGGTTGGTATATTTGGTTGAGGTCCCAAGGGGCTCGGGTGGATTACGACAGGTTAACGGACTAATTTGGACTTGTGAGAATGGCCGAAGGCACCAGTTCTGATGCAATTGTACCTGTGCAAGATTGACCATAGGTGCGATCTCGCAGAAGGGAGCGGGAGATCACAGATACAGGGGTGGTGAGGATGTCCAGTGGTCGTAGGTGAGACGTGAAGGCCGCAGAAGCGGAATCTCTTCTGCGGAAGATTGATTGCATAAGCGAACGAGTGCTTGGGGGGACTGTCCACAAAAGCGGACGAGGGACCGCAGAAGTGCTTCCGCAGATGCAGATGATTGCGCACATGTTCAGTGTCTGGGAGTTTAAGTGAACTCCGCATATGCGGAGATTTCACCGCATAAGCAGATTTTTTATTGCAAAAGCAAAAAGCCTGGGCAGAGCATATTCCAAAAATGATGGTTTGAGTTCATAACACAAAATTGATTTTGGGAGCTCCGTGGGAGGCGATTCTTGGAGATATTTTTACGCGGGTGATTGGGGTAAGTGATTCTTACCTAGTTTTGGTTAATTTCCACGATTATGTCTTTAATTGCTTCATTTAATTAGTAATTGGATTGAGAAATTTGGGGGGAAATGGTAGAAGTTCTTAGACCGAAATGTTGGGAATTTAAAGTCGACTTGCGGTAAGATTTGAGTAATTTTGGTATGGTTGGACTCGTGGTCGAATGGATTTTCATATTTTGTGACTTTTACCCGATTCTGAGACGTGGGCCCGGGTCGACTTTTTGGGGCGATTTTTCTATTTATTGCTAAAGTCGTAGTTTTGTTATTTAAATTAGTTTCTTGAAGTCGTATTTATAGTATGTAATTGTTTTTGGCTAGAGTTTTGCCGTTCAGAGACAGAAAGTCGAGGGAAAGGCATTCTTATCGATTGATTAAGAGAGATTTGAGGTAAGTGACTTGTCTAAACATGTGGGGGGGAAATCCCATTAGGATTTGATACTGTTGTAACAATTTATGATAGGTGAGCGCCGTGTACGCAAGGTGACAAGTGCATACACCGGCTAATTGTGGAAATTCCGGTTCTTCTTGAGTAGCCTTCTTTTAAATTCCTTAACTAAGTTGCCTTAGCATGTGTAATTATCATGTTTAGCCTAGTATCGCATGTCTACGTGTCTTAACCTTTACTTGAAATTTGTGCAACATGCTTAGTTGAATTACTTGTTTCCTTGATTATTGTATTCAGTCTTTAACTATAGGATTCATTGTCGTAAAGTCGTTGTTCCATAATTTATGAGTTGCATATTTACTTTTGGGACTACGAGGCGGTACCTTGGGAGATCCCCCTGTCGTGTTTTTACTTTTGGGACTATGATGTGGTACCTCAGGATATCCCCTTGTCGTGTATTTAATTTTGGGACTACGAGGCGGTACCTCAGGAGATCCCCCTATTATATATATAATGTGGGGACTATGAGGCGGTACCTCTGGAGATCCCCCTGTTATGTATTTACGTTTGGGACCACGAGGCGGCACCTCGGGAGCGCCCCTGTTGTTTACCTCTATTTGTTGTGCTATTATTTTTTATGAAATTTCTCGTTGTTCACTTCTCAGTCATTTTATTGTATTATTATATTTTCTGTCTCATTTCCTTTTTACTCCAGTAGGGCTCTGATCTGACCTCGCCACTACTCTATCGAGGTTAGTGTAATGACCCGACCGGTCGTTTTGAGTATTTTGGCCGTGTTACCCCATTTACTGATCAATTTGTGCTTTACAGTTGTTATGTGACTTGCCAGGGTAATTGGTTCAGGTCCGGTGAGGTTTCGGAATGAATTGAGACACTTAGTCTCAAAGATGAAAATTTAAGTTTGGAAGTTTGACCGGGGAGTTGACCTTTTAATATCGGGGTCGGAATCCGCTTCTGGAAATTGGAATAGGTCCATTATGCCATTTATGACTTATGTGCAAAATGTGAAGTCAATCGGACTTGCTTTGCTATGTTTCGGCATCGAATATAGAATGTCCTGACGTCGTTTCTTTAAGCATAAGTGGTATCACATTACGAAAATCAACTCCAAATTCAGTTTTGATTGAAGAATTCGATCCGTATTGAAATTACGGAGCCATAGCAAAAAGGATCGTCGAATTCGGACATCGTATGAGAGACTTATGCCCATTTCCGTGTTGGGAACGATTTTTCGTCGCCGCCAGTGCCTAGGGTAGCGTGGGGCGCTAGCCCTAGCGCTGGAAATATTTGGGATACTAGAAACTGCGCCACAGGCAGTGCCCCACGCCGCCTATGGCGCCGGAACACTAAATATCCCTATAAACGGGAGGTTTTTGCCATTTTTGACAAAAATAGAGTTGAGGAGCTCGATTTAGGCGATTTTCACGGGTAAACATTGGGGTAAGTGTTCATTCTCCTATATTGATTATATTTCATGATTTCATATTCATTTACATCATGTATCCGTGAATTTATGGAAGAAAAAATCAGATTTTTATAAAATCTTCCAAAAATATAAAATGAAGATTTGAAGGTCAATCCGATGTCGGAATTCGATAATTTTTGTATGGTTGAACTCATATCGGAACGGGTGTTCGGATTTTGTGAGTTTTTCTGGAATTCGAGATGTGAGTCCCACCGTAGAGTTTTGAATTAATTTCGGAATTGTATTGTGAAATTTAACATTTTCATATGGAATTGATTCCTATACCTCGTGTTGATTGTATCGAATTATTTTGACTAAGATTCGAGGCGTTCGAGGGCCGAATCACGAGGAAAGGGTTTATTGGAATAAAGAATTTGCTCGGATTGAGGTAAGTAACTCTTCTAATCTTGGATCTGAGGGTATGAACCCTGATTATACGTGTTATGTGAATTGTTTGGAGGTGACGCACATGCTAGGTGACAGGCTTGTGGGCATGCACCGTAGAATTTAAGACTCGGTTGATTCCGTAGAGCTTTATAGTCAATTAACTCGTATTTCTCCATATATTCTTATGTGTTAGAGAAACTGAGTTGTGACTCATGTTAGAAATCATGCTTAGGCAAATGTTGGTATTATTGCCTTATTGGGACCCACTGAGGTCATTTTTGCTGTCAAATTATTTGTTTAAATTGTAACTTCATACTCAGTCATGTTCATTCATTTTATATCATCTCTCATTCTCTGTTGCTATTTATTGATTCATCATATCATCATTTTGGGTTAATTCTCATGACATTGTGAGCCCGAGAGATTGGAGAGATTGATGACTGAGTGAGGCCGAGGGCCTGATTGTGAGGATTATTATGGGATCGGGCTACACGCCGCAGCAGGCCATATTAGCTTTATATATATTATTATTTATGGGATCGGGCTGGTTGACTGATTTATTCCATGATTGGCTTGTTATAGCGCTTGGGCTGAAGGAGCCCCTCCAGAGTCTGTACATACCCCTAGTGAGCGCAGGTACCTACTGAGTGCCAAGTGCGAGTGCCGAGCGATTGGGAGGACTGAGTGACTGGGAGGATTGAGTGACTGGGAGGACTGAGTGAAATAATACTCTGAGAGTATGCATATGGTTTTATCATTGAGTTGCATCGCATTGACATGCACACTTGACATACAGTCATAGAGATGCATTTTTCTCATGATGTACGATATCACGTCATTTATGACTTCTCACATATATTGGCATATGGGCATAGTGATGCATTTTTCACTGTCTATGTGGAAAGAAAATGAAACATCTTGTTTATTGTTGAAAGGAATTTTGGGAAAAATTACTGTTTTCAAACTTACTCATAGTTTTGGAAACTTCGGTAAAAGACTTGAGTTTTTACTAATACACCTGAAAGGCAGAGATATTTTTAGAAATCATGATTAAGCTGAGCATTTTATCTCTGAGTTACTTCTTTTATTACTTGCTTTACGTTGTTATGGACAGTTATTGGCTATTGGTGTTGGACCCGACCTTTCTTCCAGCTCGTCACTACTTTCAACCTAAGGTTAGGTTTGTTACTTATTGAGTACATGGGGTCGGTTATACTGATACTACACTCCTGCGCCTTAAGTACAGATATTGGATGTTGATGTTGCTGTGATCGATGGGAGCTGAATTTGAAGATGTACCTGTGTTCCGGTTGTAGCTGCCTCTTATTCATGGTAGCCTTAGATTTATTAAAAAAATATGTTTATGTACGTTTCGAACAGATGATGTATTTATTTCATACCAACTTTGTAAATTCTAATCTTAGAAGCTCATGATTTATACTACCAGTCCTTGGGGAATGTATTAGAGTCAGTTAAATATTAATTGAATTGAATAGTTGTTAATTGGCTTACCTGACGGGTTGGATTAAGTGCCATCACGACTGAGTGGATTTTGGGTCGTGACAAGTTAGTATCATAGCTCTAGGTTCATAGGTTCTACATGTGAGCAAGTGTCTAGTAGAGTCTTTCGGATCGGTATGATGACGTCCATACTTATCTTCGAGAGGCTACAGTGCATTTAGGATAATTTCCATCTTTCTTTCCTCATCGTGCGAAATTGATTCATCTTGAAACATAACTCTTTGATTACTTCCACGCATTTGTGTGCGCATGTGAGTGCTCGGTATCAAATATGCATCGCCGGCTTGTGATTCTACGAACGAGGTTCGAGATGGGTATTCTTTATTTTGGTAATGGGCCAGTCTGGAGGACTTGAGGCCAGGTTTAGATCGCAACTTAGGCTCGATAGTTTTAGTTGTGTAAACTTGTACATTTTGACTCATATGTCCAGTAGTGTCCCTATGTGTGGAACTTGTGTCTCGATGAGCGGTTGAATAGCTATATTATGAGCATGATGTGACTGCATAATGTGATCAGATGGTTTGATTGTGACGAGAATAGTTTGCTTGAGATGTAAAAAAAGAGGGTCATTGGGTGCTTGGTGTCTGTCTTCATTTGACGTATAGTCTCAAGTATGAATGTGTTGAAGGATTTTTCATGCTGATTAATTGTGGAGTGAAGTAGATTCTCATGTCTTGTTGATGAGTTCGGACTTAGGGAGATTAAGTGATCGCGTAGTGATTGCGGCTGCGAAAGGGTATATCAAGATGCCAATTTTAGGCAAAGCATGTGGGTTATCTAATGTGGAGTAATCTATGGAGGTGTGCTCCTTATAATGTTGAGCGAAAAGTTTCTTTTCTACCAGCGGGTGTATGTGTTGAGATCTGAATTTGAATCTGGTTGAGAAAGTTTACTTGACTGTCAAGAGAATAAATGCAAGCTTAGTGGATGATTGAGGTATTTTATGGTTGGTGTTGCATGAGTTTGAGAAAATTTTTTGTTGAAATAACTGCGGTATTATGGCAGTAATAGAGTATGTATATTGTGAGTTATGGAATGTTTTGTTCTATGGCTTTGAGCCAAGTGGGGAAGTCTGCTATCACCGATTTGATTGCACGGTTATGTGTTATATTGGTTTTGGTCTGAGATATACTTGTGGATTAGTTATGACTTGCAGAGGTTGAGATGGAGGATGAGTCGACTAAGAAAATTCCTGGATACGGGTTATATTTCACTTTATGAGTATATGAAAATCACTGAATGAGTTGAGTTGTTATTCGTGACAGATGTAGTGTGCACAGTGTATGAATTTGCTCGATTGTGTTAAGGCATGGTTACTTCTTTGGGGTGGTGTTATGCTAATTGAGCATAGGTAGTTCGGCATGTTTGGGCGGCGCAATTGAGATTTGAGCAGAGTGGATGAGTCTCGAGAAAGTTCTAATAGATTCAAGATTAATATGTAGCAACTGAGAATTTTTGGCGGATTTGTATATGGCTAGAATTTGAGATTTAAGTCAGAAGGTGTCGATACTTGTGGCATTTTTTTTATCATTATCGATTTTATATTTCGGTATCAGGAAGGTGAAGAAAACGTCTTTAGACTCAAATGAGGTATTTTTAGAGGGGGAGTTTCGGTTGTGATATTTATGGGGAGAGTAATTATGATGTGGTGAGACTTTACAGATATTTTGGTGGCAATATTCTTGGGTTTGGTGACCTGCGTGGCTTGGTAGAGTTAGGGAGATTCAGCTCTAATAGCTTGGTTATGTGCAAATGGATTTCAAAGTGTTCTTGATGGTTTCTATCATGGTTATAACGGGATATTTTCTACCGATATGGAGAACGTGTTGTGTATTGTGATTTCCTTCCTCTATGATAAAAATTACATGAGCAGCATATTTTAGGAATTGTGTACATGCACCTACGGTTATCCTCTTCACGAAATTTGAGGAGTTGGTTGTAAATATTAGGTTGTGGTGGTGCTAGCTGAACTTGCGAAACGGTTCTCTTCTTTGAGATATTTTCCATTTTTTTGTGCACAAATTGCACAGTTTTTGGCTTGAGATATATTGGTGTGGCGTGTATGTGGAATAGTTATGTTTGATAATATAAGGTCATCGGACCTAGAATGTATACTATCGAATTTGATAATGGTATATTTGGGAGGATGATATCGAAAGTCGGCTTAGAAAGTGATTATGGTTCTGGTTAGGGCTAGAGAGCTCCATGGCTAGTTGATATGATAAGTGGTTATGAGATTCCACTTGTTTCTTTAATTATCAGCAGTGTACGAAGGTTTTGGGAATGAGGTTTTGTTTGATATGAGGTTTAATACTAGTACCGTGTTGGTTTTGAGTAGTTACTGTGATCGGAAATGGAGCTGCGACTATGCGAGTTGTGTAGTATGTTATGTGATTATATTTGGGGTATGTTTAAGGCCTAATATAGCTTATTAAGACTCATACAGTGTGTAGATGTGATATTCGGGCCTCGCAAAAGAAATATTTGGATGTTGGAAATTGGATTCCAAGGTTAATGGGCTAAGGCTAAATTTGTGATTTTCAGTTATGTGGTGTTGTCATGCCTATTTGGTATAGGGTGACGTGGGATCACTCCCATGTGCGTGGTAATATGGAATAGTGATGTGATGGCTTGGAAATAACTCTTGGCATGTTCGAGGATGAACGTATGTTTAAGTGGGGGAGAATGTAACGACACAGCCGGTCGTTTTGCGTATTTCAGTCGCGTTTCCTCATTTACTGCTCAATTTGTGCTTTACAGTTGTTATGTGACTTGCCGCGATAATTGGTTCGGGTCCGGTGAGGTTTCAGAATGAATTGAGACACTTAGTCTCAAAGATAAAAATTTAAGTTCAAAAGTTTGATAGAGGAGTTGACTTTTTGATATCGGGGTCAGAATCTGATTCTGGAAATTGGAATAGGTCCATTATGTCCTTTATGACTTATGTGCAAAATTTGAAGTCAATCAGACTTGATTTGCTATGTTTCAGCATCGAATGTAGAATGTTTCGACGTCGTTTCTTCAAGAATAAGTGGTATAACATTAAGAAAATCAACTCCAAATTCAGTTTTTATTTAAGCATTCGATCCGTATTGAAATTATGGAGCCATAGCAAAAAGAATAGTCGAATTCGGACATCGTATGAGAGAGTTATGCCCATTTTCGTGTCGGGAATGATTTTCCGTCGCCACCAGTGCCCAGGGTAGCGTGGGGCGCTAGCCCTGGCGCTGGAAATTTTTGGGATACTGGAAACTGCGTCACAGACAACGCCCCACGCCACCTGTGGCGCCCGAACACTAAAAATCTCTATAAACGGGAGGTTTTTGCCATATTTGACAAAAATAGAGTTGCGGAGCTCGATTTAGGCGATGTTTGGGCGATTTTCATGGGTAACAATTGGGGTAAGTGTTCCTTCTCCTATATTGATTATATTTCATTATTCCATATTCATTTACATCATGAATCCGTAAATTTATGGAAGAAAAATCAGATTTTTATAAAATCTTTTAAAAGTATAAAATGAAGATTTGAAGGTCAATCGGATGTTGGAATTCGATAATATTTGTAAGATTGAACTCATATCAGAACGGGTATTCGGATTTCGGAACTCGTAGCATGTGTGTCACCTCCCAACAATTCACAAAAATACATATATTCAGGGTTCATACCCTCAACTCCAAGATTAGAAGAGTTACTTACCTCGAACAAGCCAAATCCAATGTCGAGCAAGCTAAGCAATGCTCCAGAAATTCCATTCTGCACGTATCAAAACGGCTCGAATCTAGTCACAATAATTTGACTCAGTCCACACAATTTATAAGAATTAATTTCATATCAAAATGCTAATGTTTTCCATAAAATCCGAAATCACGCTCCAAAAGTCACCTGTGACGCCCACGTCTTGAAATCCGATGAAACACACAAAATATGACAACCCATCCAATTACAAGTTCAACCATACTAATTTCACTCAAATCCGACTCCAAATCGGTATTCAAACTTGAAAATTTTATTTTGTGACATTATAGAAATTTTCTTCTATTTCTCTTGAAGATGCAATAATCTTACACCAAGAATGAAGATTAATTCATGGAATATAATCACAAGAGAGTTAAGAACACTTACCCCAAGATGTGTGGAAAACTTCCTCTCCAAAATCACCCAACCCGAGCTCTAAAATCCGAAAAATGGGTGAAAATGTCGAACCCTTGAATTTAAGGTTCTGCCCTAGCGATTTCCGCATCTGCGGACAAGATTTGCACACCTGTGCATCCGCTTGTGCGAGAAAAATGTCATATTTGCGGACTCCACTCACCTGCCCAGTTTCCGCTTCTGCCCGCATCCATCCACATCTGCGCTCACGCGGGTGTGGAATTTTCCCTTGTACCTGCGACCAGTGGCTCACAGTCCTCTGCTTGCATCTACGCTCCTTCTCGCGCAGGTGCGATTCCACACTTGCAAAGCACCTTCCGCACCTGCGCATCTCGCTTCAGCGCACCCCTGCTCGCACTTGCGAGCTCGCACCTGCGTCTACTTTTTCGCAGGTGCGATTACACCATAAGGCTTCAGTTCCAGCAGTCTTCCAAATTCAAAATTTAATCCGTTAACCATCCAAAACTCACCCAAGGCCCTCGGGTCCCCGTCCGAACATACCAACAATTTCCATAACATAACACGGACTTACTCGAGGCCTCAAATCATACCTAACAACCTCAAAAATACGAACTACACACGGATTCAAGCCTAATCAATTTCCAAATTCTACAAACGATACCGAAACCTATCAAATCACGTCTGATTGACCTCAAATTTTGCACATAAGTCACATTTCACATTACAGACCTATTCAAATTTCCGGAATCGAATTCCAACCTCGATATCAAAAAGTCAAACCTCTAGTCAAACTTCCCAAAAATTCAACTTTCGGTAATTCAAGCGAAATTCCACTACAGACCTCCAAATACTTTTCCGGACACGCTCCTAAGTCCAACATCACTATACGGAGCTATTGGAATCATCAAAATTCAAATCCGAGGTCGTTTACACATAAGTCTGCATCCGGTCACTATTTTAACTTAAGCTTTAAACCTTGGAACTAAGTGTTCCAATTTCTTCCAAACACTCACTGGACCCGAACCAATTACCCCGACAATTCACACGATAACTGTAAAGTACAATTTGGGAAGTAAATGGGGAAACAGGGTTGTAATACTCAAAACGACCGGCCGGGTCGTTACATTATCCCCCACTTAAACATATGTTCGTCCTCGAACGTGCCAAGAGTTGTTTCCAAGCTATCAAATCACTGTTCCATCTTACCACACACGTACCTGGGGGTGAACCCATGTCACCCTATCCCACACAGGCTTGACTACACAATGCAACTAAAAATCATTAATTTAACCTTAGCCCATATACCTTGGAATTTAATTTTAAACCTTTAGAATTTCTTTCAAGACACGAATCTTACATTACACACTTTATGAGTTTGAACAAGCTGTATCAAGCCATAACTATCACCATAACCACGAACATAATCACCTAACATATTACACAACTCGCATGCTCATAGCACCATTCCTGATCGCAGTGACTACTCCAAAACCAACCGCATACTAGTATTAAACCCATATCGAACCAAACATCATCCCAAAACCTTCGTACACTGTTGATAATAAAAGAAACACGCAAAATTTCATGACCATTTACCAAATTAACAAGTCACGGAGCCCTCTCGCCCCAACCTAAACCATAATCCCTTTCTGAGCCGACTTTCAATATTATACTCCCGAATATACCGAAATCAAACCTGATAGTACCTATTCTAGGTCCAATGACCTTATATTACTAAACACAACTGTTCTATAGACATGCCTCACTAATATAGCTCAGAGCCACAACTCGTGCCATCCGTGCACCAAATACACAACAATTCAAATGTACCCAGTCATGGAAATGACTCAAATGAGAGAACTGCCCGGCCAGATTAACAAGTACATCCACAACGAAACGCTGAAAATTCATCATACACTGTAGAACTATCACCCGATTCTAACACATGGTCCATACCTTAACATAGCTCCGCTGCAATATGTGTCCCCATCCAAACGTTGGTCCATACTATATACCCAGAGCCACCCTGCTCAAAATCAATAACCACGGAAAGGCAAATGACAAAGAATGCCACATAAAAACCTGAAAGAACATAACCATTACGCAATTGATCATGCAATACCCAAATACTCATCACGCTCAAATTTCACTATAAAGCTCAAATAGAACCGCACCATCTGTGCATATAACTAATGAATCATAACTCCTCGTAGCATAAATAAGTAACTCACAGATCATCTCAGAACACGAATAAGCTCAACATCAACTGAATGACACATCTCTCAATAATAGCAGTATGGAGCCAACCATTTCGGCTCGGTATAAAATACACATCTTAATTGGGCCTACCAATGGACCGTCAAAGAACTCGGGTTACCCACAAATAAATAATAATTCTTCCGAAAATCC
Source organism: Nicotiana otophora (assembly GCA_000715115.1). Taxonomy (NCBI): domain Eukaryota; kingdom Viridiplantae; phylum Streptophyta; class Magnoliopsida; order Solanales; family Solanaceae; genus Nicotiana; species Nicotiana otophora. Next base: position 12,642 of record AWOL01S0052716.1, read on the forward strand.
ATAATGACGGAATCATAACACATTCTATCATCTGGCTAGCTCTGGCCACAACTTCACAATCCACAACCATGAAACAATCTGCTCCTGGGAAATCCCAATCTCCAAATCCATAGAACACATGAATCACCATATTTGATTCCATCTCCACCGCCCGAATGCCTAACACCTCTCTCATACACGATCATCCCATGAGAAATACTTTAAAATTTCTTCCGTGCCACTTGACAAAATTTGAATATCAGCAATCTATCAACCATGTGAGTACTGCAATACTAATTTATACATCCGTAAGTCAAAATACAATGCGCCTTCTGAAGTCCGTCCCTTTTTCATACAACACCAAGTAGTAATAGTATTCATCTAGTTATTTGAAACCGTCCATGTTGTCCAATATTTGTTACCTTCTTTTCAAGACTGTACTACCACCTTGTACATGAAAATCTAGCTTTCGTACAACATATAACATCTATCTTGCCATCATGTGACAAGTACAAGAATCTTATTATCAACTTTGAGTCACCAATAATTTACATATCATTTTAGTTAGAAACCTTTCTCTTGCTTCTTTCTAGGAGGAAATCACAATTCACAACACGTTCTCCACACCGGTAGAAACCATCAAGGATACTTTGAAATCCATTTGCACATAATCAAGCCCTTAAAACTAAATTCCTCTAACTCGACCAAGCCACGTAGGTCGCCAAGTCCAGGTGAATTGACACAAAGAATCTGTAGAAAACCCCCACATCATAAGCACCCAAAGAACCGATCATATCCATTACCATACTGATCCAACCTACTACCCAGTTGTCCTATTTTCTCCGAGCCCCTTCCGAATTTGTCTTCAAATTGATACTTCTTCTTGCTAAAATACCACGATCTTTAACCACAACTCACCCTACAAACCTTAGCATAGAACCACAATGCCCTACAACCCATAAGCAATTGTACTCTTCTTAAGCACCTTCAAAAATACCACAACTACAACACTTACTCTGAGAATACCTTATGTGAATTTGAAATTGTTCTTCTTACCTTTCTTATACAAAAATATAGAATCCATAGTCATATAGAATTTCCGCAAGTCCAGGCACCATCAAACGCAAATCTTGAATTTTATCCATACACAAGTGCGGAAACATTCTCAATTGCTATATATAATTCTCAAACCCACTGGAATTTTTCTCGGGAGTCACCCACTTTGCTCCAATCTAATTGCACTGCCCAAATGGGCCAAAAGACACATGTCCCATTAGCACCACAACACTCAAAGAAGTAATTCTACTTTAACACCATATATCAAATTCATACTCTGTATACACTACATCATTCACCAATAACAACTCACTCATCCAGCGAATTTCATTTACTCATACGTGCAATATAATCCTTTACCAGGAATTTCCCTATTCGAGGCATCCTCGATCTCAACTTTTGCAAGTCATAGCTAACCCACAAGTATGCCTCAAACCAAAATTAAAATTTAACACCTAACCATGAAATCAAATTGTCAATAGTAGACTCCCCCACTTGGCTAAAAGCCATAGATTAAAACATTTCATAACTCACAATACCAATACTCTCTTACTGCCATAAGGCCACAGTCAGTCCAACAAAACTTCTTCCAAAGTTCATACAACGCCAACCATAAAAATACCTCAATCATCCACTAAGCTCGTATTCATCCTCTTAACATACAAGTCAACTTTCTCAACCAGATTCAGATTCAAATCTCCACCCATACACCCCGTCGGCAGAAACGAAACTCTCTACTAACATCATAAGTAATACTCCTACGTAGATTACTTTGCATGGGATAATCTACCTGCTTAGCCTCAATCTGGTATCTTGTTATACCCTTTCGCATTCACAATTACTATGCAATCACTTAGTCTATCTGAGTCCAAACCCATTAACCAGATGTGAGAATTTAGTTTTACCCCAAATTTTAACAATGTGAAGGATCCTTCAAAACATTCATACTGAAGACTGTATGCCACATCAATTTGAAAATCAAGCACCCAATGGCCTTTCCTTTACATTTTAAGTAAACACTTCTCGTCATATTCAAATCGTCTTAACACATCCCGCATTTACATCATACTCATCATAAAGCCATTCCGCCGCTCATCGAGCCACAACTTCTACTCATAGGTATATTACCGGACATACGAGTCCAAATGTATAGGTTACAACCGAAGCTACCGAGCCTAAGCTGCGGTCTAAACCTGGCCTCAAGTCCTCCAGACTGGCCCATCACCAAAACGCAGAATACCCATCTTGAACCTCGTTTACAAAATCACAAGTCGGCGATGCACAGCTGATACCGAGCACTCATGTGCGCATACGAATACATGGAAGGAATTCAAAGAGTTATGTCTCAAACTGAATCAATCTCGCACGATAAGGAAAGAAAGGTGGGAAGTATATATCCTAAATGCCCTGTAGCCTCTCGAAGATAAGTATGGACGTCATCATACCGATCCGCAAGACTCTACTAGAGACTTGCTCATGACTTGTAGAACCTATGAACCTAGAGCTCTGATACCACCTTGTCACGACCCAAACTCCAACTAGTCGTAATGGCACCTGACCCAACCCGTTAGGTCAGCCAACTTTCAATTATCCAATTCCAATAGCTATTATTAAAGCAATTTAAGTGAATGAAGGACTAGATCTTATACATCCCCCAAGAACTGGTAGTACAAATCATGAGCTTCTAAGAATAGAATAAACAAAGCGAAAATGAAATAAATACATAATCTGTTTGAATAATACATAAACAGAGCTTTTATAAATCTAAGGCTACCCTGAACAAGAGGTAGCTACAATAGGAACACAGGTACATCTTCATGCCCCGCAACCATCGAGCACAGCAACAACAACAGCCAACATTGCACGTAATGTGCAGAAGTGTAGTATCAGTACAACCGACCCCATGTACTGAGTAACTAACAAACCTAGCCATAGGTTGAAAATAGTGACGAGCTTCTACAAAGGTCGGGTCCACAACCAATAGTCCATAACAACATAAAGCAAATAATACCAGACGTAACTCAGAGATAAAATACTTAGCCAAATCATGATTTCAAAAATAATAGTTCTTCCTTTCAAATACATCAGTGAAAACCCAAATCGTTTGCCGAAGTTGCCAAAAATATGAATAGTTTGAAAAAAATAATTTCTCCCAAAAACCTTTTCAATAATAAATAAGATGTTTCATTTTTCTTCCGGATAACCCCTGTAAAACAAATGCATCACTATGCCCATCTGTAAAAATATGTGAGAAATCATGAATGATGCGCTATTGTACAGCATCAGGAAAGATACATCTCTATGCCTGTATGTCATATGTGCATGCCAATGCGATGCAACTCAGTGAAAAAAATCATAAACAGCCCCTCGGGAAAATCTCACAGTCACTCATGCCACTCGGGCATACCTCACAATCACTCTTGCCACTCGGGCATACCTCACAATCACTCATGCCTCACAGTCACTCAGCACTCTGCACTCGACACTCGCACTCAATAGGTACCTGCGCTCACTGAGGGTTGTACAGACTTCGAAGGGGCTCATTCAGCCCAAGCGCTATATCAAGCCAAATCATGGCATAAATCACTCAAGCCCTCGGCCTATATCAAACATGCTGTAGCATGCAGCCCGATCCCATAAATATGCAACATGCTACGGCGTGCAGCCCGATCCCATAAATATGCAACATGCTGCGGTGTGCTGCCCGATTCCATAAATATGCAACATGCTGCAGCGTACAGTCTGATCCCATAAATATGCAATATGCTGCGGTGTGCAGCCCGATCCCATAAATATCCTCACAAATTAGGCCCTCCGCCTCACTCAGTCATCAATCTCTCCAGTCTCTCGGGCTCACCATATCATGAAAAACAAATAGCCCAAAAATGATGATATGATGTATCAATACATAACAACAGAGACAGAGATATGATATGCAATGAAATGAATATGACTAAGTATGAATTTCAATTTAACACAATAATTCACAGCAATATGACCTTTGTGGGTCCCAATAATACAGGCACATAGCCTCAGCATGATTTTTAATATGCTTTTCAGCTCAATTTCTTCAACTCATAAAACCGCATGGAAAATGCCAAGATTATTTAACTATAAAATTCCACAGAAATATTTATGTCATAATTTCTATAGTGCACGCCCACACATCCATCACCTAGCATGTGCATCACCTCCCAACAATTCACAAAAATACATATATTCAGGGTTCATACCCTCAACTCCAAGATTAGAAGAGTTACTTACCTCGAACAAGCCAAATCCAATATCGAGCAAGCTAAGCAATGCTCCAGAAATTTCATTTTGCGTATATCAACTTGCAAACGGCTCGAATCTAGTCACAATAATTTGACTCAGTCCACACAATTTATAAGAATTAATTCCATATCAAAATGCTAATATTTTTCACAAAATCCGAAATTACGCCCCGAAACTCACCCGTAGGGCCCACGTCTTGAAATCCGACGAATCTCACAAAATACGACAACCCATCCAATTACAAGTTCAACCATACTAATTTCACTCAAATCCGACTTCAAATCGGTATTCAAACTTGAAAAATTCATTTTGTGACATTATAGAAATTTCCTTCTATTTCTCTTGAAGATTTAATAATCTTACACTAAGAATGAAGATTAATTCATGGAATATAATCACAAGGGAGTTAAGAACACTTACCCCAAGTTGTGTGGAAAATTGCCTATCCAAAATTGCCCAACCCGAGCTCCAAAATCCGAAAAATGGGTGAAAATGTCGAACCCTTGAATTTAAGGTTCTGCCCCAGCGATTCCCGCATCTGCGGACAAGATTTACGCACCTACGCATCCGCTTGTGCGAGCAAAATGTTGCATTTACGAACTCCACTCGCCTGCCCAGTTTCCGCTTTGGCGCGCATCCATCTGCATCTGCGCTCACGCAGTTGCAGAATTTTCCCTCGCACCTGCGACCAGTGCCTCACAGCCCTCTGCCCGCATCTGCGCTCCATCTCACGCAGGTGCACTTCCGCACCTGCGAAGCACCTTCCGCACCTGCGCATCTCGCTTTAGCGCACCTCTGCTTTCACTTGCAAGCTCGCACCTGCGACTACTTTTCCGCAGGTGCGATTACACCAGAAGGCTTCAGTTCTAGCAGTCTTCCAAATTCAAATTCAATCTGTTAACCATCCGAAACTCACCCGATGCCCTCGGGTCCCCGTCCGAACATACCAGCGTTCCATAACATAACATGGACCTACTTGAGGCCTCAAATCATACCTAACAACCTCAAAAATACGAACTATACACGGATTCAAGCCTAATAAATTTCCAAATTCTACAAACGACGCCGAAACCTATCAAATCACGTCCGATTGACCTCAAATTTTGCACACAAATCACATTTCACATTACAGACCTATTCAAATTTCCGGAATCGGATTCTGACCCTGATATCAAAAAGTCAAACCTCCAGTCAAACTTTTCAAAAATTCAACTTTCGGCAATTCAAGCCAAATTCCTCTACGGACCTCCAAATAATTTTCCGGACACGCTCCTAAGTCCAAAATCACCATACGGAGCTACTGGAATCATCAAAATTTGAATCTGAGGTCGTTTACACATAAGTCTGCATCCGATCACTATTTTAACTTAAGCTTTAAACCTTGGAACTAAGTGTTCCAATTCCTTCCAAAACCTTACTGGACCCGAACCAATTACCCCGGCAATTCACACGACAACTGTAAAGTATAATTTGGGAAGTAAATGGGGAAACAGGGTTGTAATAATCAAAATGACCGGTCGGGTCGTTACAGCACCTAGGACCGCACATGTGGTTCCGTAGGTACACTACAGCACCCGTACCTACGATCAGCCAGCCCAAGCCACTTCAACGTTTGTGCTCCTCCACCCGCATCTGCGGGCCCGCAGGTGCGACAAATTTCTCGTACCTGCGAATCCCATCCAACTCACTCCCTACCGCTTCTGCGGCTCCTGGGCCGCTTTTGCGGTCGCGCACCTATGGCCATAACCTTGTAGGTGTGATCGCACTAGAAGCCTTAAACTTCAGAAATTCTTCCAAGTCAAAACTCGACCCGTTTCCAACCTGACTCGCACCCGAGGCCCCCGGGACCCCGTCCAAATATACCAACACATTCCACCACATGATATGGACTTAGTCAAAACCTCGAATTACGTCAAACAACATCAAAACTACGAATCGACAATCGAAATCCTTCTTTAACTTTCGAACTTTCAAACTTCAACGAATGCGTCTGATTCATATCAAAACATTACGGAATGATGCCAAACTTAGCGCACAGTTCATGAATCACAATACAAACCTATTCCAAGGCTCAGAATCTCAAACGGATATCGATAACACCAAAGGCCACTCCAAACCAAACTTAGAAAATTCTTAAACCTTAAAAATATTAACTTTCCATAATAAGCGCCGAAATACTCCCGGGTGATCCGATACCCAAACCGAACATACGCCCAAGTCCGAAATCTTTATACGAATCCATCGGAACCTTCAAATCCCGATTCCTAAGTCTGTTGCTCAAAAGTTAGACCTTAGTCAATTATTCCAACTTAAAGCTTCCGAAATTAGAATTTTCTTTCCAAATCAACTCTGAACTCCCCGAAATTCAACTTCGACCACACGTACAAGTCATAATACCTTAAGTGAAACTACTCAAGGCATCAAACTGCCGAACGACACGCTAGAGCTCAAAATGACCGGTCAGGTCGTTACAATCAGGCTCCTCTATGAGTACATCTTGAGGAGTTGGCCTAGGATAATAGAACATGCTTTGGACCGATTTTCGAGCAAACTTATCTGAAAATTTATTTATCTCATCATAGCCTCTTAGACTCCTATCTTCATCAGATAGATGCTCTAAATTTAAAGGACTAAGTTTAAATCATTCAAATGTTTTATCTAACAAATGTGTTGAACTTTTTTCTCGTAAAATCTTCCAAAATAAAAAAGTTAGTCTTTGTAAACATTGATAAACATGTCTTAAGTTGCTTTCCGAATATTGAAAAATTATTGTTCATGGTTAATATTTAAAATAAATAAATAAAGAATTATCAGTTTATGTAGAACTTAAAAAACAAATCACAGATACTTATTTTCTCCTACTATTAGAACAAATGCCACCTTATTCTGATAGACAAAGCAACTTTAATTAAGAACCACATCGTTACTTTGCTATTGATTCTCTTTAGTTTTACAGTTTTGATATCACTTGTCTTTTACAAACAGATATGTTATACAAAACAAATATTTATATAACATATTTATCATTAAGACTTTCTAAATCATTCAAATAAGGAAGAGTTTAATACATAGTATTTAGTTGATTTACAAAATCCTAAGGTTTAGGGGGAAATTCAATTGACGATAAAAGTTTGGATCTTTACACAAATATGCGTGGTTGCAATTTAACTTTATTTTTATCTAATTTATTTTACGTATGAATAAAATAATTCTTACAAAAAAAGGAATAAAACTTAGACATAGTGTCACGATCCAAAATCCACTATAGGTCGTGATAACGTCTAACGCCGTCGTCAGGCAAGCCAATGATGATTTACCAATTTGATTGCCAATTTTATTATTTTTTAACCACAAATTCTAATAAGAAAAGGTGATTTACACTTCCAAGTCACGGGAATGTACAACATTTGTAATTTATAAAAGAAACGAAAGGCGATAATAATGTACGAAACCCTAAGCATCAACTAATATAACCCCAAAACCCGGTGTCACAAGTGCATGAGCATTTTCTAAAGAGTACAATAGTAATATAACATCTGTCCAGAATGTAAATAAGAAAAAATAAAATAAATAATACGATGGAGACTCGGTAGACTGCGATGCGTAGCCTGAATTGCAGCTCACATAAAGTTTTCTCAGCAGATGCGCCTACGCGGCAAGATGATCACCAAATAACATGTCATATCCCGCACATTTAGTGCAGAAGTGCAGCATGAGTACGTAAATCAACGCGTACCCAGTAAGTATCTAGCCTAACCTCGGAGAAGTAGTGATGAGGGGTCGACATAGACACTTACTAGAGTTCTAATAAAATAATATAATAATTCATAACAGATATAAAGTGCACAGCGATAGTGGGGTAAATCTGTAAATTTCATAATCTTCCAAATATTTTTTTTAATGTATAAATTTCTCGATCTTGTATTCTACCTTAATAGCTCAGGAAATGCCAAATGTCAGTATCAAATAACTAAGGAATACCATAAAAATGTTGGGCATCAGTGGAAGGTTTATCTAGTGAATTTTCGGACTACAAGCGATATAACGCACGATTCTGCCAAGGTCGTTCGCCCGCTCCAGAATAATGTGTACACTGCTGAGGGTCGAGTGGCACAAACCATAGATGCATCTATTATACTACTAAGGCATTCGGCCCGCTCCACAAGAAAGGAAGGAAGTTACCAAATTACGAGACACGTGTTTACAATACAGTACATGAGCATAGAACGAATATAATCTTTACCGTTTCTCAAATAACTCGCCCACAACTTAAAGTGTAAAGGCTCGGCCTATTATACATGTATTTATTTCTAAATCAAATTCAGTTATAACTTTGATTAATTAAGCTAGCAAAACGAGTTCAAATAATTCAATTATTACATGATAAAGTCCTGAGTCTACCCGGACATAAACATGCTTTAGCTACGTACGGACTCTCGTCACCTCGTGCGTACGTAGCACCCACAACTAGTTGCACATAACAATAAATATCACCTAAGGGGTAGTTTCCCCCTCATAAGGTTAGACAGGAGACTTACCTCACTCCGAAGTTCCATTACCGGCTCCAAATCCTCTACAGCACCTCAAATCGATGCCCGTCGATCCAAAACTAGTCAAATAATGTGCAAATCCATAAATATATACTCTATTACCCATAACTAATCAATTTATAACAATTCCCAACTTCGTTTGAAAAGTCAATAAAATCAACCATCGGTCCCACATGCCCGAATTCCAAATTTCTCGAAGATAAACTTTACCCATAAGATTACGAACCCAAATATATGACCTGCTAGTACTTCAACCACTGCGAAATACTTCCCACCCTGTCCTTTCTCATACTTTGCTACCTAAACATTGCCTCAAATCAAATCCATACAAGTAGCACCGGAACTTATGAATTTCTACCAACTCTAAACCTCCTAGAAGATCATGTTTCTCGAGCCATCATCATTAGAAATACCAATTTGATTCTGAACTGCTACCCACCGCTATCTCAGAAAACCGCTTCTTAGGCACCACTTCCAACATCCTGCCCCGAAGGCAACTCAAAAAGACCATAACACCGGCGAACCTTAATGTGTTCAAACAAGGACGACGACACCACATCACAAATGATAATTCTACCACACTCAAAATTATCAAGTCTCGTCGCTTCGTTGACCAAGGCCTGAACATCTATAGTTCGTTTGCCTTTCCTTTGCTGCAATTAAATGTTGAACCTCTAAATCATGCACTAATAAATCCTTTATTCAAGTTATTCACTGACTCGACACATAAAAAAGCACCTTACCATTACACCAACATTGTGCGATAACAACGCAAAGACATCGTAGCAATCTGTGCACAGTCTCAAAACCATAGAAAATACAGATACTGAGCTGAAACAAAAGAACATCATTCCGCAAGGCGACGATAATAGCCTTCCCGAACATGCAGGGAAAAATATCTTGCACCATATCTGCAGTACCACTACAACTCCTCGATGCCAAATTGATAACAAGCGCCCCACGTCGCGTAAGATTGAGTAGGAAGGAAATAAAGGAATAAGCCTCAAAGGAATCAAATCGAACGTTAAGGAAATCAAGAAGGGAAGTGCTCCCAACAGCCTTGTAGCCTCTCGAAGATAAGTACAAACGTCTCCGTACCAATCCGCAAAACTCTACTAGATATGTTCATGACTCGTGAAACCTAAGTGAACCTAACGCTCTAATACCAAGCTGTCACGACCCAAACTCTACTATAGGTCACGATGGCGCCTAACGCCGTCGTCAGGCAAGTCGACGGTTATTTACCAATATGATTATTAATTTTATTACTTTCGAAATCACAAATTTTAATAAGAAAAGGAGATTTACACTTCCAAGTCATGGGAACGTACAACATTTGTAATTTATAAAAGAAACAAAATGCGATAATAATGTACAAAACCCTAAGCATCAATTAGTATAACCCTAAAATCCGGTGTCATAAGTGCGTGAGCATTTTCTAAGGAGTACAATAGTAATACAACATCTGTCCAGAATGTAAATAAGACAGGATAAGATAAATAGTACGATGGAGACTCGGTAGACTGCGATGCGTAGCCTGAATTGCAGCTCACATAAAGTCTCCCCAGCAGATGCGCCTATGCGCCAAGATGATCACCAAATGAACATGTCATATCCTGCCCATTTAGTACAGAAGTGCAGCATGAGTACGTAAATCAACGCATACCCAGTAAGTATCTAGCCTAACCTCGGATAAGTAGTGACGAGGGGTCGACATCGACACTTACTAAAGGTCCAATAAAATAATATAATAATTCATAACAGATACAAAGTGCATAGCGATAATGGGTAAATCTGTAAATTTTATAATCTTCCAAATATTTCTTTTAATGTATAATTTTCTCAATCTTGTATTCTACCTTAATAGCTCAGGAAATGCCAAGTGTCAATATCAAATAACTAAGGAATACCATAAAAATGCCGAGCATCAGTGGAAGGTTTATCTCGTGAATATTCGGACTACTAGCGATATAACGCACGGTTATGCCGAAGTCATTCGCCCGATCCAGAACAATGTGTACACTGCCTAGGGTCGAACGGTACAAACCATAGATGCATCCATTATACTACCGAGGCGTTCGGCCCGCTCTACAAGAAAAGAAGGATATTACTGAATTATGAGACACGTGTTTACAATACAGCACATGAGCACAAAACGAATATAATCCTTACCATTTCTCAAATAAATCGCCCACAACTCAAAGTGTTAAGGCTCAGCCAATTAATCCAGCATAACGAGTTCAAATTATTCAATTATTACATGATAAAGTCCTAAGTCTACCAGGACATAAACATGCTTTAGCTACGTATGGACTCTCGTCACCTCGTGCGTATGTAGCAACCACAACTAGTTGCACATAACAATAAATATCACCTAGGGGTAGTCTCCCTCTCACAAGGTTAGACATGAGACTTACCTCGCTCTGAAGTTCCATAACCGGCTCCAAAGCCTCTACAGCACCTCAAACTGATGCCCGTCGATCCAAAACTAGTCAAACAATGTACAAATCCATAAATATATACTCTACTGCCCATAATTAATCAATTTGTAACAATTTCCAACTTCGTTCGAAAAGTCAATAAAATCAACCCTCGGGCTCACGTGCCCGGATTCCGAAATTTCTCGAAGATAAACTTTACCCATAACATTACGAACCCAAATAAATGATTTTCCAATTCCATGTCCAAAATCGTGGTTAAAATACAAAAATACCAATTTCTAGGGTTTCCACAAAAATCCCAAATTTCTATAAATTCTCATGCTTAAATCCATATATATACCATGTATTTAACTCACAATGTGAAGAAATCACTTACCCCATAATAGATGATGAAGATAGCACTCCAAAATTGCTCCAAAATCGGCTCCCATGGACGAAAGAAGTATAATTGAGCCAAACCCCCGTTTTAAAAGAACACACTGCCCAGCCCAACCTTCGCACCTGCGGTCCATTAGCCGCTTCTGCGGCTCTTCACCTGCAAAAATTCCCATCACTGGTGCAGTCCCCACTAGGCCCAGCCAAGTCTACTTCTGTGGCGTCTCTTTTGTGACTACTCCTCCGCTTCTGCAACAAATCCCCCAACACGAAGCCTCGCACCTGCGGAAACGTTCCTTGCTTCTGCGGCATCGCAGGTGCGAGATTCTTCCGCTCCTGCGGCTTCACCCATTTCTGCGTCCAGGGTTTTGCTACTGCGCTTGCGCAGATGCAGCCAAAGCTCTGCACCTGCGGCCCTTCTCCTGGCCAGCTTTCTCTGCTTCTGCGATGACCCCCATCGCACCTATGTGTCCGCACCTGCGACCAAACCACCACAAGTGCGGTGACACTAGATTTCAGCAGTTTCCAGCATTACCACAAATCCAAATTTCAATCCGATTTTAATCTGTTTCAAACCTGAGGACCACGGGACCCCATCCAAATATTCCAACACATCCCAAAATATGACACAAACCTACTCGGGGTCTCAAATCACACCAAACAATATCAAAGTTGTGAATCAACGATCGAAACCTTTCTTTAAACTTTCAAACTTCGACGAATGCGTCTGATTCATATCAAAACATTCCAGAATGACGCCAAACTTTGTGCACAAGTCATAAATCATAATACTAACCTATTCCAAGGCTCGGAATCCCAAACAGACATCGAAAACACCAAAGTCCACCTCAAACCAAACTTAGGAAATTCTAAAGCCTTCCAAATGCCAACTTTCCACAATAAGCGTTGAAATGCTCCCGGGTGATCCTATACTCAACCCGAACCTACGCCCAAGTCTGAAATCATCGTACGAACCTATTAGAACCTTCAAATCCCGATTCCGAAGTCGTTTACTTAAAAGTTAAACCTTAGTCAATTCTTCCAACTTAAAGCTTCCGAAATTAGAATATTTCTTTCCAAATCAACTTCGAACTTCCCGAAATTCAACTCCGACCACACGTACAAGTCATAATACCTGAAGTGAAACTATTCAAATCCTCAAACCGCTGAATGACACGCTAGAGCTCAAAATGACCGATCGGGTTGTTACACATAGATGCCTTCTACGATTCCTAATTAATTATAAAGATTATTAAACCTAGGAAACTTAAAGTAGAAGAGTAAGATTCTTATTAGCTTTTACATAATTAGGAATATGAGTGGCCAATTCACAAAGATCTTTGACTTCTAGGAAACTTAAAGTATAAAAGTAGGATTTAAATAAGGAAAGTTTTAACAATAAATGTTTTGTTGATTTTAGCATCCTAAATAGTAGGAAAAATAATTAAATTACAATTTTGTTCAATAAGAACTCTATTTTAAAAAGGTAAAAAAAGCGAACGACATTTCGCTAAGAGCCTTCATGCTTTTAATATAGTATAGATAGATAGATAGATGTAAACACTTCAAAGTATAACAAAAAGATAAAATTAATATTCTGCATGTAATCTGAAAAAATTTCTAGGAAAAAGGGATTGTTCTGTCGATGTAATATTTTAAAAGTATTTTTGAAGAAAATGTCTTGGGAGTAGCATCCTGCAGGATCCACGTGGCAAAGATGGACACTAGCACGTCTTAAATGTCGCAATACCTTGGACTCTGAGGGAAGAGCTACGTTCAATATGTATTAAAGAAGTTTGTTTTGATTAATACTAATAATAATATTGCCCATGGAAGAAAGCAAGCATAAGGAAACAGATAAAGAGGACCAGTTCAAGAAAATGAAATATGAAATTGATGATAAGAACAAACCTCAAGACAGTACAGAACCCAATCTGATCAAGGGAAGACTGTTTTCTCAGACCAAAGAATCCAAAAACAAGTAGAAGAAGAATACATTAAAGGTCTTCCCCATTAACAATGAAGGAAAATATTTTATTTTTAATCTCTGAAAGCTCTCTACAACTATCACAAATCTCCATACATAAAATAAGTTATTGCTTACCCATAAAACGATACAGTTGAATTTGTTCGTGGCTTCTAAATAAGTGAATTAATTTGATCCAAAAGATAATGAAATAACTGATGAAATATAAAATACTTAGCCTTAGAATGTAGAGGGAACGACAAAGCTAATGAGTTCGGGAACAGGGTTTCCCGAAACAACAATGATGAGATCAAAAGCGAGAAAATAAAATTATATTAAAATATTGTATAGAATGTAGTGTAAGTTAGCCAAAATATTTGTGTCCTTTACAATGATAATTGAGCTCTCTATTTATAGCTATGTCTAGGGAAGGATGTCCTAGGGCCATTCCATTCTTTAATGCTAATTATGAGGGCTATTGATGAAGATGTAACGTTAGACATAAATGCCAAATTCCTTGTAACGGACCATCATCCTTAATGCTGCAAAATATTCTGAATTAAATGTTACCGGGCACAAAGCATTTAATACTCTTTTTATGATCGCTATTCCTTCCGGTGACAAGCGGAATAGCTATGTTTGGTGGCTATCCCCATATTGTGTTCCACGTATCCTTCTTTTAAGCGGTCACATGTCATGTCATATTTTTTCTTATACAGATAATCCCCCTGCTTTCCGATGACACAATCTTGAGTTACCGGGAAGTTGGTAGAAAGCACCTTTTGGCGGGAATTACTATAACTTCCTTTGAAGTTTTCTGACAGTTGATTAAACACACGTCTCTCCGCATTTAATGTCCCGAACACGCGTCATCCCACGATTCAGCACAGGTTTTGCCGATTATCGAGGTAATTATGGACATGAATTTAGCCGCCAAAATTTTACTTATACGCATCCTCCTCCTCTTATGTACTTCATAATTTCTCAAACTTCTAACTCGCATCTCTATTTCCCAACTTTTCTCTGATCTTCTTCGAACCAAAAATTTTCCTTCCTTCTATTCTAATGGCTTCTTCTTCAAAACGGGCTAGTTCTTCAAAGGGAAAGAACAAAACCAAGGATTTTGTTCCTCCAACAGTGGGTTCCATCATCCCAAGAAGGCTTAGTACTTTAAAGGATTTTGAAGAGAAATTTCCTACTGCTAACCCTCGCACATGAGCTCTTAGTAGGTATCCTTCTTCTATTCGTCCTTCCAGTATTCCTGCTGTGAAGGAGGACTGTCGCTGCCCTAAGGTAGATATTATTGCTCCTGATTTATCGGAGCAAGTGACCCTTCCCAAGGATAGTTTTATATATTTTTTCACATATCCCTTTACTTTGGGTGCGTTTTCTTTGAGCGCAGAGCTCGATCCCATAATTGAGGAATTTTGCCTTCGCTACCAAGTGTGCTTGGCACAAGTGAGCCCCTTAGTATAGAGGACGGTTGTCTTCCTTTAATGCCTGTGTCAGGAAACTGGGGAAGAGCTATCATTAGCTCGTATGATGAACCTTTATTCCCCCAAGATTTTTCGGGGAGGTATGATAAATCTCTATAAACGTGGCCACCATGCTTTGTTGACTAGCATGGATTATGACAACGACCGTGGGTGGATGGAACGGTTCGTTGCAGTTGCCACCAGTAACATTATTCCAATAATGGCTTCATATTTTCCGGTTGCTTGGAACCGTTCTCATAAGTTCCCTTTAATACACTTTCTCTTACTAAATATTTTTTCATACTTGTATTGATCCTTCAAACTTTGTATGTTACAACGACTCGATGGACCCCACTGGTGGTAGAAGGCTTGGACCGATGGGTTCAGAAGATCTTGGACATCATAACGCCCGAAACTCGTTTGTGGAAAGAGCTGTCCCTTAAATATGGGTGGAAGGCCAAAAATCATGGTAACTTTATTTTACCTTGTTTCCACTTTTGGTATATGAAGAACTTGGTTGAACCCTTCTGACTTGTTCACGAAATTAGGTCTACCTGCGGGCTCAGTTGATGTCCCCGAGGAGGATGTTTTGGCTGACCCTGCTCATGCGGCGAGGCTGCTTTAGGAGGCACTTACTCGAACAGGCATCTCTGGGCCTGCTTCGGGCGCAAACATTTCTTCATGGAGTCCCTGGCCAGTGAACAAGCAACCAAAGCGAAGACATTCCTCTACGACCGGGGAAAAGAATAAGAAGGCAAAGGTTGATGCCCCTGAGTCATCTCCGGTGACGATGATGACTGGTCCTCCTTCCGGGCCAGTCATAGACACTGTGATGATCGATGATGATGAAGAAGCTAGTGATGAGGGAGATTCTTTCCATAGAAGGATACGATCCTCATCATCTCAACAAGATGCTCGACCTGTTGAGACAACTGCACCAACTGACGATGACGTCTCAACACTTTTGGGAGAATCTGATTTAGTTGAATATGCTAACTCCCGCTTCCGAGCCCCAATTGCTGCAATCGGTACCGTGGGGATGAGTACCGGGTCCGTGCCGTCTTTGGTTGACGAGCATCAAACAACCAGCACTGCATTTGATGCAGCAGCTTCTCACTCTTCAACTCCATCAACTTCATCTCCACCTTTACTACCACCAGCAACTGCTACATAATTTCTATCTTCATCCACTCTTCCAACAACGGTTGCTACATCATCTCCATTGGCTACACCTGACCATGAAGAAGGTATCCCTACTCTACAGTCCCCAGTTCATGGGAATTTGGGGCAAAATTATGTTGTCCCTTCTGAAGATCCACAAAGGAGGAGGAACATTACTCTTTCGGTCATTACTGGATGCAACCTACTATCCCGGCCGGTGGAGCTTGCTAATTACCTGATGCCTTTGGCTTCAGAAAAAGACTGGGAAATGCCTCCTTTTGTTTTGTAGGCTAACTTTCTTGCTTCTGAGGTCCTTCAAAGACTGATTCGTGAGAAAGAAGAACTTACTTCTGAATGAGATCAGCTTTTGGCGGTGCGGGACCAGACTGTTCTCCGCCTCTCGGAACTAGAAACCAAGGCGACTGAGGCTGTTATTTTGGAGACCCATTTATAGCAGAGCGAGAAAGAAGTGGTAACACTTAGCTAAGCAATTGGGTTGCTAAGGTTAGATTTGATTGAGCCAAAGCTAAGAAATTGGGCCACTGAGGGTTAGATTTGATTAAGCAGAAGTCCAGAACATCGTTCTTGCTGTAACCGATCGTGAGGCTGCCTCCGCTGAAAGAGTGATTAATTTGGAAGCAGCCTTAAACTCCAAAAGTGGAGAGCTTGCTGCTGTGATGGCGAAACATGCCCAGCTAGAAGAGAAGTACAGGAAAACTATCAAGCATAATAGGCTCTTTAGTATATCTGTCTGTGAGCTCGATGTCAGTCTCCAATCTGCTAGGTCCGCCTGGAAAAACCTTTCCGCCAAAGTTACTTAACTCAAAGAAGAACTCAAGCACCAAGTGGCTTCCCTCATTGTTGAAAAACCTTATTCCATGTATAGCATAAGGAGAAAAACCTTGGAAGAGGCCAAGACTGGTAGCATGAGGAGAAAAGCCCGCGAGCTTGAATTGGCTGCAAAAAATGGACTCTCGCTGCAGTCTGATGCTCCAGGTTCTTCTGATTCCGGTTCTGAGTTTTCGAAACCTGAAGAAGGATCGAAAGACGATGATGCCAAAGACCAAGCTGGGGAAAATGTTGAGTCATCGGTGGAACCATCTACTACTCCCGGGAATGCGGATACTTCTCTTCCTCCTGATTCCGGAGACGCTGCAGTTTAGCTTTTTGTTTCTTTTTCTATTTTGTACCTTTATCATTTTGACACGTCCTTGTAAATAAAAACATATTTTTTGCTCAAGTATCATTTGAGTCTTACTGTCGTTTGAATATTCATGAAAGTCTTTAATTTTTGTACTTGCTCAAGTATTCTGCGTATGTTGTTCTGTTCGCGCTTTATTATGTGTAATCTCGGATGCATTTTCTTTGAAGCATTTTGGTTCCGAATATTATCCTTTTTCGCGAGGGTTTCCATGAGTATTTGCGCAAGGTTGCTTTTTACGTCTTTTTCGTATGCGGCTTCGGGTGTATTTTTCCCCGATGGCATTCTAGATTTCGAGCATTGATTCTTCTGGAACCAACCCTTTAACGAGAGGGTTTTTATAAGAGAGGGCCCTCTTATGTTTACGGTGCTCTTGAAGAGGACGTCTCATGTTCATTACAGCACTAACATTTGAAGTACTTGTTTAACTTTCAAATAGCAAAATTAACTCATCGTTCAGAAAAGAAACAAGATAAAATCAAAAGGATTTCTTTTAATTTAATTCCTTCTATTTGCAAAAGTACATAAGCATTTTTCTATGCAGAGAAGAAATTGCCATGACTTGTGGCTATCTTGTACAACTTGTTTCTACGGGGCTGGCTGCGCAGTCCTTGGTCACAATGATGTATTCTGTTCTCGGATTTTTGTTCCCCGGTTGACGTAGCATTCAGTGTTGTCGTATTCTCATATTATTCCTCCCCCAGTGTTCGAATGCGAAGAATGCGAATTGGAACACTGGAAGTCTTGTATCTTCGAAGATCCCACCAATGAATTGCTAGGTAATCCTTCACTCGGCAACATATCTTGTTTCCTCTTAGGAACCCATGCTATCGAGCGAAAGAATACCTAACAGTCCTATAGTGGTTTGTGCTCGTGAACGATCAAGTAACCTCTGTTTGGTAGCAAACTTAACTTCCCGGCGAGAATTTTCCATCGAACCAAAGATTACCTAATCGCCCCCGAGTGAAGCCTTGGCATCGGAGATCTTATTACCGTTGTCTTCATAGTATGCTTTATGTCGCTTCCTCAGTAAAAACCTTGCTAGAAAAACCCAGTTGGGACAAAAATTGAACGACGGAAAAAAAAGTACAACACATACTTTTTGTTTGACTGTTGTTTGTCAGCAGTAATATCTTTTTAGGTGAGCCACATTCCAGTTGTTGGACAACTTGTCTCCATTTTGGTTCTCCAACTCGTATGATCATTTCCCAGTGATAGCTGTAACCCGGTAAGAGCCTTCCCATGTTGGGCCTAACTTGCCCGCGTTGAGTTCCCGGGTATTTTGAGTTACCTTCCTCAATACCAAGTCTCCTACTTTGAAATAACGGAGGTTGGCTCTTTGATTATAATATCGCTCCATTCTCTGCTTTTGAGCTGCCATTCTAACATGCGCCAAGTCCCTGCATTCCTCGGGCAGTTGATTAGCATTGCTTCATTATTTTATTCTTCGTTCGCCTGGAAATACCTTAAGGTTGGTTCCCCTACTTCCACCGGCATCAAAGCTTCTGCGCCGTACATAAAAGAAAAAGTGGTTTCTCCCGTGCGTGACTTGGTCGTTGGTCGGTAGGCCCATAGAACCTCAGATAATTCTTCGGGCCAGTTGCCTTTTGCTGCTTCCAACCTTTTCTTTATATTTAGTATAAATACTTTGTTTGTTGACTCTGCTTGACCATTCGCTCTTGGATGATAAGGTGAAGAGGTAATCCTCTTTATCTTCAAATCTTCAAGGAACTTTGTAACTTTTGCACCGATAAACTGCAGCCCATTGTCGCACGTAATCTTTTTTGGTATTCCAAACCTACAAATTATGTTTTCCCACATGAAATTTACCACTTCGCTTTCTCCGATCTTCTGATAAGGACCTTCTTCCACCCATTTAGAAAAATAGTGAGTCAAAATTATAAGAAACCTTACCTTTTCGGGAGCCGGTGGTAGTGGTCGGACGATGTCCATCCTCCATTTCATGAACGACCATAGGGACATAACCGAATATAGGGGTTCTTCCGGTTGATGTACTAGTGGTGCGTAGCGTTGGCACTTATCACATTTTCGTACAAAGTCTTTGGCATCTTGTTCCATACGGAGCCAGTAATATCCTGCCCGAACTAATTTCAGCACCAAAGAATCTGCACCTGAGTGGTTGTCGCATATCCCTTTGTGGACTTCTCTCATGACATAGTTAGCTTCTGATGCTCCTAAGCACTGGGCCAACGGGCCTTGAAAGGATTTTCTATACAACTGGCCTTTCTTGAAGCTATAACGTGCAGCTTTGGCGCATAACGCTCTTGATGCTTTGGGGTCTTCAGGCAACTTTCCATGCTCGAGATAATCGATTATTTCGTTTCTCCAATCCTAGAACAAACTAGTTGAATTCACCTCATAGTAACCATCTGTGTCCAAGATTGAGTTTATCAATTGTACTACCTTTCCTGTTTCCGATCCCTGGACTATTGTCGATGAGCCCAAATTTGCCAATGCATTTGCTTCCGCGTTATCTTCCCTCAGGATATGAGTAATGACCACTCTCAGAATAGTGCCAATAAAGCCTGAACTTTTACCACGTATTGTTGCATACGTTCTTCTTTGGTGTCAAAATTTTCGTAGACCTGATTCACCACCAACTGCGAATCACATTTGATTCCGATGATTTTGGAGTCAAGCCCCCGGGCCAATTCGAGCCCTGCAATCAAAAATTTGTACTTTGCTTCATTGTTAGTTAAAGGAATCGTTTTGATGGCTTGCCTTAAGGTTTCCCCTGAAGGCGTGATCAAGACTATTCCAAGCCCGAACCCTTTTACGTTTGAAGCTCCATCCGTAAATAAGGTCCAAACTCCTGATGTCGATTCTAACACCATTATTGCCTCCTTGGCCACCAGAGGCAATAGTCTCGGACTGAAATCGGACACGAAGTTAGCCAAGACTTGCGACTTAATTGCAGTCCTCGGTTTATATTCTATATCGAACTCGCTTATTTTGACGGCCTATTTGGCCAATCTACCTGAGAGCTCGGGTTTATGGAGGATATTCCTCAGAGGGAAAGTAGTCACCACAGCTATCGGATGGCATTGGAAGTAGGGCCTCATCTTCCGAGCGGCAACTACGAGAGCTAAGGCCAACTTTTCCAAATGTGGGTAGCGAGTTTCTACTCCCGTTAAAATTTTACTAACGTAATAAAAGGGAGATTGCGTACCTTCGTCCTCCTAGACTAAAACTGCACTTACCGTAACTTCTGAAACTGCGAGGTAGACTAGCAACGTTTCACCTTCTTTTGGTTTTGAGAGCAATGGAGGGCTTGAAAACTATTTCTTCAAATCCGTCAAGGCTTACTGACACTCCGTTGTCCATTCGAAATTGTTTTTCTTTTTGAGTAGTGCGAAGAAGCGATGATATTTTTTCGATGAATGGGAAATGAACCTGCTCAAAGCTGCCAATCTCCTTGTGAGCCTCTAGACTTCTTTTACGTTAGACAATTGATCCGAGATGTCCTCTATGGCCTTGATTTTGTCGGGACTTATCTCAATTCCCCTTTGTTAGACTAGGAATCCTAGAAAACTCATTAACTCGTGCCCGGCCGTGGCATCAATCATTTGATCGATATTTGGAAATGGGAATGAGTCTTTCGGGCATGCCTTATTAAGATCCTTATAATCTACGCACATGCGAAATTTATTATTTTTCTTAGGAACTACTACTACATTGGCTAGCCAGTCCGGATATCTTACCTCTCGGATTGAACCAATCTTAAGCAAACGGGTTACCTCTTCTTTGACGAATTTATTCCTTGCTTCGTCAATAGGGCATTTTTCTGCCTTATCGGAGGTATGTTGAGATCCAAGCTTAACTTGTGTGCAACTATCTCTGTCGGGATTCATGTCATATCCTCGTGAGACCATGCAAAACAATCAGCGCTAATTTTAAGGAATTCGATAAAAACAGACCTGCGTTTCGGGTGTAGTCCTGTTCCCAAATGGAATTTCCTTTCTAGGAATTCTTCGAACAACGCAACTTCCTCCATTTCTTCTGTCATGGACTTTGTCACATCCGTCTCTTCTAGTACTTGAAAATACCTTGGTACCTGGTATTATTCTAAGTCTTCTATCCCCAGGCTAAATTCATCTGGTTCGGGGGTAGGTGCCGGTTCTGGTAATTGCTATGCCGCACGTTCCTTTCCTTTGCTACTAGCGACCGAAATTGCATTCATCTCCCTTGCTACCGATTGATCACCCCTTATCTGTTTGATCCCCTCGGGTGTCAGAAACTTTAACAATTGGTGATACGTTGAAGGCATAACTTCCATCTCGTGCAGCCATAGTCTTCCCAAGATGATGTTATACCCCATGTCTCCATCTACTACTTCGAAGAGAGTTGTCTTCATTACTCCTTTAGCGTTCGTGAGCAACAAAATTTCTCCCCGGGTTGTCATGCTTGCGAGGTTGAATCCGGCGAGGAGTTTCGTTTCCGGGATAATTCTTCTAGTGAGTTTAGCTTGCTTCAGTACTCTCCATTGTATGATATTAGCTGAACTTCCTGGATCCACTAAAACACGTTTAATTTTAAAATCTAACACATTTAAAGAAATTAACAGTGCGTCATTGTGCGGTAGCAGTAATCAGTCTGCATCTTTGTATGTAAATGTGATATCGTCTTCCCAGAGCCTTTTACTATGAGTTATCGATACTTTTGTCTTCTTCGCTGCCGAAAAGGTGACCCCGTCAATTTCATTTCCTCCGAAGATCATGTTGATCATTTGGCGTGGGGGGTCTTATCCTGCTTTCAAGGTTTCTGCGTCGCCCCTGTTCCGGCCATAATTGTTTTTAGCTCGGTCACTCAAGAATTCTCTGAGGTGACCATTCTTTAACAATGTTGCCACTTCTTCCCGGGGGTTTCGGCAATCCCCAGTCCGGTGGACATTAGTGCCATGGTATTCACACCATAAATAGGGATCTCTCTGGCTAGGATCGGATTTTATAGGTCTTGGGAATCGTGCCTCTTTGATATCTCTCATGGCTGATACCAACTTCACCACACTGACGTTGAAGTTATACTCCGACAACTTTGGGTAAGAAGAATCTCGCGACCCCGAGATTTCTCTATCCTGTAGCGATCTATTGTTCCGGCCACAAATGGTCCTTCTATCAATGGTGAACTTATCTGCTATCCGGAAGCTCCTGCCATGACCTTCTGTCCGCTCGTAGGGCAAAAATCGGCCCCTCGAAGTCCGTCTATTTGTGTCAATATCATCTTTCATTTTTTTCTCTATTCTTCTCTCGTCCTTTGGTCGACAATCGAAAGCCAACCTGATCGTCTTCGATCCTTATTTTTGACTTGTACCGGTTGTGGACATCCGCCCAAGTCGCCTAGACTTTCCTTCAACTTCCGTGAAGCGTCCGAACTTCTCATATTTAAACCTTTGGTGAACGCTTCAGCCGCCCAATCATCTAGGACTGGTGATAGTAACATCCTTTCCTTCTGGAACCGGGTAACGAACTCTCATAATAATTCGGATTCTCCCTGCGCAATCCTGAATATATCGACCTTTCGGATTTGTACCTTTCTGGCACCGGCATGAGCTTTGATAAAAGAATCCGCGAGCATCTCAAAGGAATAATGCTCGGGCAATAATGAATACCACATTAAAGCTCCCCTCGTGAGAGTCTCCCCAAAATTTTTCAGCAACACATACTCAATTTCGTGAGGAGCCAAATCATTTCCTTTTACTGCTGTTGTGTAGGTAGTAATGTGCTCCTGTGTATCTGAAGTACCATCATACTTCGGCACTTCGGGCATTTTGAACTGCTTCGGGATTAATTCCGGGGCCGCACTCGGTTTGTATGGTAATTGAATATACTTCTTCGACTTTGGGACTTTCAATACTGCTGGCGCACCTGGGATTTGATCCATGCGCTCGTTTACTTCCTTCATGAACCGCAAAAGTTCCTCCTTGAACGGATTGTTACTGTTGTTGAGGCTGGATCTACTCCTCCCGGCCCCGTCAGAGCCAACTTCGTCCCTGGGAGTGTCGTTGTCGACTCTTTGCGTCGTTTGGTTTGTGGGAACATCGGGAGGAATTTGATCTCGCATGTTCACATTATTTGAAGCAGCTGATAGTGCCTGCTTTAGTTCCGTCATAACTTGATCCTGCCGCGTGAGATGGCCTAGAATGATTGCATGTTGCTCTTGTAGGACCCTCACTGCATCCGCTACATGCTCCTCGTCAATATTATCAGGAGTTATCTCCCAAACCTGTCGAGGGCACCGCCCGTCATGCACTGGTGTGGCGTCATTCCCCTCATTGCGAGTGTCACTGATTGAATCCTCGAAATGAGGCTGCTCCCCATGAATTTCAGGGTTGCGTGTGTCGTTAACAGTGTTATCTGACATTTCTTTTGTGATTTTTGCTAAGACAAAGTAATCAAACACGTTAGTAAAAAAGGCAAGGATCAATTTAATCGCACAGCTGTCTAGGCCCCACGGTGGGCGCCAAACTGTTTACCCATAAAACGGTACAATTGAATTTGTTCGTGGTTGCTAGACAAGTGAATTAATTTGATCCAAAAGATAATGAAATAATTGATGAAATATAAAATACTTAGCCTTATAATATAGATGGAACGACAGAGCTAATGAGTCCGGGAACAGGGTTTCCGGGCACAACAATGATGAGATCAAAAGAAGAAAAATAAATTTGTATTAAAATGCTGTATAGAATATAGTGTAAGTTAGCTAGAAAATTCGTGTACCTTTACAATGATAACTGAACTCTCTATTTATAGCTATGTCTAGGGAAGGAAGTCCTAGGATTATGCCCTTCTTTAATGTCAATTATGAGGGACATTGATGAAGATGTAATGTTAGACATAAATACCAAATTCCTTGTAACAGGCCATCATCCTTAATGCTGCAAAATATTCTGTATTAAATATTACCGGGCGCAAAGCATTTAATACTCATTTTATGATCGTTATTCCTTCCAGTGACAAGCTGAATAGCTATGTTCGGTGGTCATCCCCATCTTGTATTCCACGTGTCCTTACTTTTAAGCGGTCACATGTCATGTAGTATTTTTCCCTATACAGTTACTAATACTCCTATTTATAATAATACGAAACCTATTTCAACTAGAAACATGAAAGCCTATTCCTATATTAATTCTAGCTACAAATCCTATTTAAACATGAAATAAATAAATCAAGGGAAAAGGGTCAGATATGCCCCTTTACTTTTGGATATTGTCTACATTTAACCTCTGTTATACTATCCGACCAAATTTTCCCCTACCGTTATTCTATATAGCCAAATTTACCTCTACCATCATCAAAATTTTAAAAATACCCCTCAGTCCGTCAGGTGACCCATAATGTCACGACCCGGAATTCCCACCTTCGGGACCGTGATGGCGCCTAACATTTCACTTGCAAGGCAAGCCAACGTTAGAGGATTCTTTAAACCAATTTTTAGTCAATTTCAATAGCAGAATCAATTAAGATAAATAGATGCTAAAACTGAAATGCGGAATAACATAAAGCCCATCATGTTTGATACAATACGGATCAGGAGTCACAACTCACGAGCTTCTAAAATTTACTACAAACAGAATCTGAAAGAAAATACAACTGTTTTGAATGAAAAGAAATAGTAAAATACGGAAACTAGGAAGGGACTCCAAGGTCTGCGGATACCAGCAGATCTACCTTGAGTCTCTCATAAGCAAGTCCGGACTGCCGAGTCTCACGATCAGCTAGGGCTGGTACCAAAATCTGCAGAAGAAGTGCAGAGTGTAGTATGAGTACAACCGACCCCATGTACTCGTAAGTGTCGAGCCTAACCTCGACGAAGTAGTGACAAGGCTATGACAAGACACCTACATAATAAATCTGTGCAGATAACAGTATATGTACAAAAAAACAACAATAACATCTAAACATGCACTATTGGGAGGGGGCATGCTAAAAGGGCACAAGATATAAGAGATACGACAGAAATGATAACCAAAACAGTCAACATGCTTTTAACCCGTGAAAACAACTAAACATAATGAAGAAAATTGTACGGCATCACCCTTCGTGCTTTTACTCTCAACCTCATAATGAAACAATGATATTGCACGGCATCACCCTTCGTGCTTTTACTCTCACTCTCAATATAAATCAATAGAAATGGTGCGGCATCACATTTCGTGCATTAAATCTCATAATATGGCACGACATCACCCTTCGTGCATTAACACTCACAATATGGCACGACATCACCCTTCATGCATTAACACTCATAATATGGCACGACATTACCCTTCGTGCATTAACACTCACAATATGGCACGGCATCACCCTTCGTGCATTAACACTATCTCTTACCACATAACAATGAACAAGTAATAGCAAGGAGATAGAATCAACAAGAACAAGCCTTACTTCAATAATGGTTCCACAATACCAATCTCAACTTTGGAATCAATACTCAATTATCACAAAAGCCCGTAAACACGATAAGAACGATCAATTTAGTAAGTAACTAGTCTAAGCATGGATAACAAGATCAAAGTAAGCAATAAACTAAAAGGAACAAGTCTCCACCCGCATGCTTTAACCCGACAATAACGCATAAGTACTCGTCACCTCATATATACATTGTACCCAAAATATAAACATGTAGCAAATAGACAAACAAGTCCTAATCTCTCAAGTCAAGGTTAACCATGACACTTACCTCGCTCTAAAAGTCCACTCAAAGCTCAATCAGAGCTTTGCCTTTCAAACAAGCCTCCGAACCAATAGAATCTAGAAAATTACCAACCAAACGATTCAAATTAAGCCTTAGTAACTACCCACGATTGCAATGAATTCAATTTAGGTCATTATTGAAAAAGACAACTATCCTGTCTAAGTCCCATTTTGATCAGTTGCAGTTGTCGCATTTGCGACCTGGGGTTCGCAATTAAGAACCCCGCAAATGCGAAAACTCCCCCATCTTTGCTAACATCGCATTTGCGATGGTTTGTTCGCAAATGCGAACTTCGACCTTCCAAAATTGCGACAGTTTGATCGCAATTGCGATCACTGTACCCCCTTGACCCACTTCGCAAATGCGAAAGTTTGATCGCAATTGCGATCATTGTACCCCCTTGACCCACTTCGCAAATGCGAAGTTTTGTTCGCAAATGCGAACTTGAGGTTCCCCAGCTACTCTTCACAAATGCGATGAGTTGCTCACAAATGCGAACCCATCAGAGGTCGCAAATGGGAAGCCTGACCTTGCAATTGCGAGGTCTGAGGTCTGTACCAAAATCTAAAGCACACCAGCAATGTTCTAAGTCAAATTCCACTCTGTTGCCTATCCGAAACTCACCTGAGCCCTCGGGGCTCTAAACCAAATATGCACACAAGTCTAAAAATATCATACGAACTTGCTCGCGCGATCAAATCACCAAAATAATTCCTAGAACTATGAACCAGACACCAAAATCAAATGAAATTTTCAAGAAACTTTAGAATTGCTATATTAACAACCGGACGTCCGAATCACGTCAAACCAACTCCGTTTCTCACCAAATTTGACAGACAAGTCATACATATAGTATTGGACCTATACCAGGTTCCAGAACCAAAATACAGACCTGATATCCAAAAAGTCAAATATTGGTTAAATATTTTAAAGTCATTAAGCTTTTAACTTTCAAATTCCAACAAAGTGTGATAACTCGGGCTAGGGATTTTCGAATTCGTTTCCGGGCATACACCCAAGTCCCAAATCACGATACGGACCTCCCCGGGACAGTCAAAATACGAATCCGGGTCTGTTTGCTCAAAACGTTGACCGAAGTCAACTCAAATGTATTTTAAGGCAAAAATTTCATATTTTCTCAATTTTTAACATAAAAGCTTTCTGGAAACACGCCCGGACTGTGCACACAAAACGAGAAGAGTTAAGATGAGTTATTTAAGGCTTCAAAGCACAAAATTAGATTCTAAAATATAAGATGACCTATCGGGTCATCACACATAATCTCTCAAATTATTTTAATTAAGTCACTTATTCTACTTCTTGATCCAATATTTTCGAAATAATTGGCATTTACTTGCTTTCTTAATTGAAAAAAAGAGAGAAAGAACTATTATTTTTAATACAACGATTAGTAAATAAAGTATAGTAAATTGAAGAATCTAAATTAGGTAGCTTGTTTAAATTCTAAAAGTATTTACAACATCTCAGCTTTAAAGAATTCGTTGCACCAAAGGTATAGAGACTTTGCAAGTATTAGTGAGAGAAGTTGAAGTTCCTTGGAAACTTTGCATTGTCGAATTCAACTTTGCTTTAATCAAATGTATACACATTGTGCACTCTCAAGTTAGTCGATCGAACTCTATACTAACCACACAATAACAAAATATATTCGAATATACATGTACATATATGATGATCAGATGCATATAATACACAATAAATAAATTCATTGTATTCTACGGTGTGTATATGATTGAAAAATAAATAAAATTTTAAACCAATTTCAAACTCATTATCACAAGAAGAGAAGTGGGTGTATTGGTAATTAAGAATATTCATGAATAATTTGTATAGTTTAGTACCTTTAGCATTCACATCAATAGTAATTTTTAAAAATAGTGGAGCAAGAAGAACAACAATCGATTTGGGAGATTTTAGATTACTTAACAGATCAAGGGGTAATTTTTAAAAGTTTGTTGATAGTAGGGGTAAATTTGGACGGATAGTATAACGGTAGGGGTAAATTTGGTCGGATAGTATAACGGAGATTAAATGTAGACATATCCGAAAGTAGAAGGGTATATTTGGCCCTTTTCCCATAAATCAAATCCTAAATAAAGGTTTCCTACTACAACTTTGAATTAGTTTTCCAACATTCTCCGCAATTCAAAGTTGTATACGTCTGACTTGTTTGTATTGGTGTCTTGGAGCACTTTTCTCCAAATTCTACTTTTGCTGAAACATATGTCTTCAACCCTCGTTGATGCACTTTGTCACCAACACTCAATTTTGTTAAAATACTTGTCTCCAACTCACGTTGATGCACTTTGTCACCAACACCCAATTTTGTTAAAGCACCTGTCTCCAACTCATGTTGATGCACTTTGTCACCAACACCCGATTTTGTTGAAGCACCTGTCTTCAACTCCCATTGATTCACTTTGTCACCAACTGTTGATGTACTTTGTCATCAACACCCAATTTTGTTAAAGCACTTGTTTTCAACACCCGTTGATACACTTTGTCACCAACACCCGAGTTTGTTAAAGCACATGTCTTCAACTTTCATTGATGCACTTTGTCACCAATCGTTGATGCACTTTGTCATCAACACCCAATTTTGTTGAAGCACTTGTCTTCAACACCCGTTGATGCACTTTGTCACCAACACTCAAATTTGTTAAAGCACGTAATCAACTTCTAACTTTTTAAAATCACTTTCTAACTTTTAGAGAAGAGTATCTTCCACTTGTGCCATATTTGTTTGCACCTCTTTAAACTTGCTTTTTTTTTCTTCTTGAATCTGTTTTGAAACTTTTCATCGAATAGCCTAATTCTGTTGACAACTATCTATAATTTTGCCAACATAGTTTTTGGCCAGACGGGCGACACACATTGCTTAGCGCCGCCTGCCGGCAGCGAAAGCTACTTGATTATCTCCTAAGATCGTAGAAGCTCTGATACAAATATGAAGAAAAATATTTTATTATTAATCTCTAAAAACTCTCTACAGCTATCACAAATCTCCACACATAAAATAAGTTACTAATACTCCTATTTATAATAGTACGAAACCTATTTCAACTAGAAACATGAAAGCCTATTCCTATATTAATTCTAACTACAAATCCTATTTAGACATGAAATAAATAAATCAAATTTTAAATAACTAAGGTTCTTACTATAACTTTGAATTAGTTTTCCAACAAACAAGTTCCACAACCAAGTGATTGTTTAATCTAAAAATAGATTTTTCGGTCAAAGTCAATATCTAGAAGAAATCAGGTTACTGATAACCAAGATTTACTTCACTTTCCTAACAATTTAAAAGAATAGATCAAGGAATGAAAATAATTGACATAGAAAATATGAAATGAACCGATAATCACTCCCAAAATTACGGCTTAGAACTTTGAGAGTAAAGCAAAGAATAAATGTATAAATTTCAATGATAATTGTTTCTTGCAATTACAAATTAGATTTCAGTCCTTATATATGAGCATACAATTATAACGGTTCCCTTACTTAATTTGGGCTCACTAATGGTATTAATTGCCTCGATTGGCCGCCGTTACCATGTACAAACATAACAGAAATATTTATGATTAAAGATTCCTTGTAACTCTACAGATTTTCCTTCCTTATTTATGACAGGTTCGTGTATCTTCCCTTCTTCACAACTTTTATTTATTTTGTTCCTATTTCTCCTTTTACAGTTGTCAAGTCCGATTTTTTCCTCAGTGTAACCCCGTGTGTATTTCTCCCGTGCCTTTTCCGCATTCTTTAACTCGTTTAATTAAGAACGCCACTTGTCCTTACATCGATGTTCCACGTACCATGCCCCGTCAGCTTATTGATAGCCCACGTGTCTATGTCATTTTCCACCAATACAGTGATTTCAACCCACAACAACTTGAGCAACTCTGATCTTCCTACTATATTAAATCCCTTGAGAAAAAAACAAAACAGAATGCTTGTATGGTCCTTTATGTATTTCTACAAAAAAAGTTCAATGGTACTCCTAATAGTTACTTTTTCTGCCATAAAACGTTCAATGCTATTACAATGTGTTAGTCAAATTGTTTGTTTATTACTACAATTTTTAAAATAACATTTTTACTTATTGTGATCTCTATAGTTTTTATTAGAATTACTTTTTCTCTTTTATAAAACTTGGGTTGCTCTGATGGTAAGCACCCTCCACTTCCAACCAAGAGATTGTGAGTTCGAGTCACCCCAAGAGCAAGGTGGGGAGTTCAGTTGTTGTTGTTGTATAAAACTTGGACAAATTATTTTTTAGCTAAAGTAAAATCACTATTAAATAGAGTGGAACTTTAGGACGGAGGCCCGCCCTACTTGAAGTTGCTCATCAATCATCATCCAATAGGAATCAATGCGATGATCAAAATAAAACCACAAATCAAAGCGTATTTATTTAAGACATAAAAACATACTAAAGGACATAGCAAGGGAACTAAAATATGATAAATCGACTTTTCTGCCGTGTACAATTCATTGGGCCCTGTTAGTGTGGGCAGAACATAATTTTTTCTAGGTTATCACATGATTTTATTTTTTGAAAGATCAAACTTGTTTCATATATTGTTGAAAATTGAACAATTTTATGCTTTATTAAATTATTGATTTAATGTTATCTCGCATTTAAGGTTTTTTTTCCACTTGACCTCGAATGAAGCTTTATGATCTTGAATGAAGGGATAATTTTCTTTGGATAGAATTTCGACATATTAAACCCTATTTGACCATAGATTTTGTCAATTTTTTTAATTTGTTTTTGGCAAATACCTATTTGTTTATAGATTTTATCCTTATTTTAATAAATTTTCAAATTCCAAAACCAGCTCAAGAGTTGTTTTTGGCCCAAAATATTATTGTTTGGGTTTTAAAAAAATTTCAAAAATTGCCCTAAACTTTTGTATTTTATAAAAAACGCACACTTTCTGTTATTATGACCCAACTAATCCATATCTACCCACTTTTCCCTCATTAAACTCACGCGGCTTTGCCCTTCTCTGTAAAAAGAAGAAAACCTTCCCCAAATTTGTGCCAATCCTATGGCATTCCACCGCAAAAATAAAATTTGAAGATAATTTGCTAAAATCTGCTAATGTTTATATAAATTTTCTTCAGATTTATTTCGCTTGTTTTGTCTGAATTTTCTTCAGATTTGTTTGCTTGTTTTGTATAAATTTTCTTTAGAATTGCAGGGTATTTTTGATAGTTTCTAAAATTTAAGTCACATTTCATGTTTTTATAGGGGTATCAAATTACTGAGTCATACCATGAAAGAGTGGAAGAGGGTGGTTGAAGCGAGGGTGAGGATGACAGTGTCTGTATCCGACAACCAGTTCGG
>AWOL01S0052717.1:0-17900 GCA_000715115.1 Nicotiana otophora
GAGATATTTGGCGTACGAGGATGATTGATAATGCGTGCACAAAGTGCCATGTATGTAAGATTCATGATTGAGGCTTATGATTGTGAATATGAGGTGTTGTGCCTCTAGGTGATTCTTGCTGTAAATCATGTGTTGGAACGACTTGATTACTTGAATTGTCATTTGTTTCCTTAATTGATTTCATTCATTCTTTAACTGTGTTCTGATTATTTTGTTGATTTACCACATGTTTACTTCTTGTTGCCATTTGTTGTTTCTATTATTCCATGGTTAGTTTTATATTAATATTCTTTCTGTTGTTAGCTTTATATTGATGTTATTTCCACTGTTAGCTTTATATTTATATACTTGTACAGGTTTATGTCTAGTGAGTATCTTGACTTGAACCCCGTCACTACTCCACTGAGGTTAGTCTTGATATTTATTAGGTACCGTTGTGGTGTACTCATGCTATGCTTCTGCATATTTTTGTACAGATCCAGGTACTTCAGATCGTGCTGCCTTTGAGAGTTGTATCTGCGCGGCCGAAGACTTCAAGGTATACCTACTTGACGCTCGCAGGCCTCGGAGTTACCTCCTGATATTATCTTTTTCTAATGTTTGTCTTTATTTCAAAGCAATATTGTACTTAGAGATTCTATTGTATTTCAGTAGAGCTTATGACTCCATACTATCGGTTCTGGAGATTGTATAACTATTGTTCAGTTTTAGTTACGTTATTTCATTTATCAGTTTAATTTTTACATAGTTGAATCGGTTGTTTATGTTAGATTTCTTCATGTATTAGGCTTACCTAGTCTTAGATACTATGTGCCATCATGATTCCTAAGGCGGGATTTTGGGGTTGTGACACAATTCTTATTAATTGAACAACAAGGGCAAATTTTGTGAATAATTTATATAAAGTTGTGACACAACTTGTACTGTTGTCTTGACGATCAGCCATAAGTCGTGATAGAAAACAAGTTTGTCCATCCATTGGACTTTTAACGATCCGCCGAGACTTTTGTAGGCAAGGCAAGTTTGTGCATCCGTGAGAACTTCAAGCAACTCACAAACACTTAGTTCAGCCCGCATGTTACATACAAGTTCTGGCTCGCACGTTATTTTTGTTACACTTATTTAAACCGGGCCAAAACTTAAACACTGGCAGGGAAGTATCCTATTTGTGGAAATCTCCCGTCGTACCCCATATATATCCTTTTGTATAACCATCAAGTTTTCGAAGCTCACTAACCCTTTTATTCTTAAGCACCATGTAGACTTATTAGGGGAAGTAAAGTGCCTCTCAATGGAAAGTTGCATTCTAAGAACTTTAACTCGAAACATCTAATTAAGTACTTATAAATTCTAATTGTTGCAGAAGACCGTGGTTTTAACTAGCACATAAAAGCAAATAAAGAAGGAAAAACAATACACGAATTTAACGAGGTTCGGCTGAGCCTAATCATCAGGGCAGAAGCAGAGAAAATTTTGCGTTATAAATGAGAAGAATAGCACTGTACAAAGAATCCCCACCTACAACCCCTATATATAGATCTCAAGTTGTCTTAGACCTATAAGAGAATTATTTTTCCAATTCTACAAGGATAATAGATTTTTCTTCCCAAATCTATTAGATTAATAGGTTTTCCAAATCAAAGGGATTATGAGTTTCCTAAAAATATAAAAAAATAAACTCAAGAGATAATTGACAGTTCTTCCCCTTGGCTTAAATTCTCGTCATCGACAGGAATAAGATCTCTCTGGCTAGGCCTCGGCCCTTGCAAGGGTTCTACTGAGTACTGCACAAAGCAAGCAAGTCTAGGCAATGCCTAAACTTGTTGGCCAGGACTGTCTTGGTTTTCATATCAGCTGGATTATCATCTGTAGACACCTTCTTCACATCAATAACCCTTTTGGATATAATATCTCGAATAACATAGTATCTGAATTTTATATGTTTTGCCCGCTCATGGAACACATATATCTGATTCTTAGTAAGATGAAGAGTACTTTGACTGTCACAAAACACTAATAATGTCTTCTTGTGAGCTAGTCCAAAGTCACTTACCAAGTGTTGTATACAAATAGTCTCGTTCACTGTTTTCGTAATTGCCACATACTCAGCATTTGTGATAGACAAAGCAACAACGGACTGCAATATCGTCTTCCAACTGATGACATTATCAGAAAGAGTAAAAACATAACATGGCAGTAATCTTCTCGTATCCAAGTCCCCTGCATACTGAATCAACATAGCCAACTATAGATTCACTCTACTTGTCTTTGTAAAAAGTCAAGCCCACATCTGCAGTTAGTGGCGGACCCATATTTTTTCTCAAGCAGGTTCAACACGTGAAGAAGTAATGTACAAAAAACTCAACAAAATAAATTGTTATTAATATTAAAAATTAAAATATATTATTATAATTAATCTCTTTGAGAAAATTTAAGATTTAGAGGTTAGTAAGGACTTTTTCGGATGTATTCTCTTCTAATCTATCAAGCTCACTTGGATGATAGTCCCTAATGGATATTCTTTCTTTTGGATCAGTCATTAAGAAATTCAGATCAATTCTTTATCTTTGTTTTTTAGAGAAAAATTCTAATAGGTTCAAAATTTCTTCAACAAGAGGAGCAATTTGAGAGGATGAACTTGATTGTGGCAACTTAGAAGATACTAGAGAGTAAAATATCTTTATTAAATTTTAAAATTTGATTATCAAATTAAAAATACAAATTACAACATTAATTTAATAAATATATTTAAAATTAAAGCATCACAAACAAGAATTAAGCTAAACTCAAATGTAACTAACATCATTATACTTTCCTTGTAACTAAATAAAAACTTAAATTAATTGGCAAAAAGCAATTTAAGTCACTAAGAATAATATGTAAACACAAATTGACGGGAAGTTGAAACAAAAGAGTAAATGGAATAGAATTTTAATGGCTCAACATAAATTAACTAAGAAGGCAGTAATAAAAATCTAATCGCAAACAATTAAGGAAAATAAATAAAACCGTTTAGTTATCTTTCTCTAAATAGGAAAAGAGTAGTAAGACGCATTATGTTGCTGTTTAGTTTCGAACTCATGACACTTTAAAAATTTTGAACCCTCATCACTAGTAGGCTGGTCACTTACTTTGAATCAAGTGGGTTCAAAATTTATTTTATTAGAGAATGTCTTCGGAAAAGATAACATATACATAATATATATATATATACCGTGTTATTTTTTGACGAAGCGGGTTCATATGAACCCCCGTGACTCCATATGGGTCTGCCCCTGTCTGCAACACCCTTCAGGTATCTCACTTCATTACCTGTCAAATTGTTGGGCGTGCGAATAAATTCCTACATTTATAACTGAAAAGATTGAAACTTATGCTCTTAATAGTCTAAGGCCTTTTGGAGAAAATCGTGCTAGCTTAGCCAAAGCGGACAATATCACACCATGTTAACGTACATTATTTTTGGGTTGCTTTAGCCCAACACCAATCATCTCACAATGCATGTCATGCATTCATCCATAGTTAAACATTTTAAAGCTTTGACACAAAATAAACGTAGAAAGCTTTGTACCACACAAGATAGGATAAACTTCTTTCTGCATCATCTTAAAATTGGATGCCCTTTATCTCTTTTCTTCTTGCATTGGATGGGCCCTTGGCTAGGAAGGTCTATCAAAGACACACCATTTGAAAAGTAAGTACGTAGCATCCTATGTAACATCTTTTTCATCTTCTAAAGAGAGACTTAGCTTGACCACAACATTAACATTTTCCAGAACTGATCTTTTAATCTTTTTGAAATTCTATCATGGATTTTTCTTTTCAGGTAATTAAATGCCACGGCTTTCCTAATATAGTTCCTAACAATCGTATAGGTATATAGCAACAACTGTAAAATTGCCCTAGTGCGGTCACTTACATCTATGATACCTTTGATACATCAATTGTTGTCTTACATATGGAAAAAAGCAATCTTATAAGCCAATAGACATATTTCAAATATTAAACTGGTGTGCATTAATGTATTCTCGGTATCTATCAACTGAATGATTTTTGTCTGAATTTGAAGTCAAATTATGAATAAAATGCAACTATTTGATGGCAATGTGGTTTCTTTATAGGAGTAATAATAATAAAAAAGCCAGCATCTTTTAATTAAGCCATTTTTTAGTGTTAGCACGCAACACCTAAACTAATTACGGTAGTGCTTTTTCTTTTTTTTTTTGGGGCTCAAAAGCAAATTGCAGTGATCACAGAGAAATTAAAAATCTTATTAAAATGAAATAGGAAATACAATTAATGTGTAACATCCAAAATATATAATTAAATTGCTATAATAGGACAATTTCTGCCTCAGCAATGTCGAGACTTCTAGCTAGTGCATACTCCACAAGATCTTGATATCAGTTTAAGCATCAAATACTTCTCAATATAATCATAGTTATAACATATTTATATACCTACAAATATGTTCAATTGAAACGTGGCATTAGCTCTTTGTCGTTTTCTTAATAATAAGCTATTACTATATATTATGTTGGGAAACGTATACAATAAATAATCGTACAAATTCAATTCAATAATAATTTGTATGTCGTTCAAATTGTGTGGTCAATCCATTACCAAATGTTAATGCTTTCTGATTAATGATTAGTGGTTACGTACGTTTGACCTGTTAAATCAAACTAGAGTTGAACGATGCATGATTTGCATGGAATTGAATGCGTGCTTACGTAAAAGGGCACTTTAGATTTTTCAACATTTTAAATTATTTCACAAAGTTGTTTGTCTTACTAAGCCACTATGATTCCTTATCTGTTTCCCATGCACACGTTGGGAGATAAGACATTGGTACATCGAGAAATGTCTTTTTCTATGTGTCCCTGCGAAGAGGGAGAGTTTTAGGTAGAAATCAATAGCTTTGATCTAATTTTTAAATTTATCTTAAAAAATATATTAAATATGTATAAATAATTAATTAAGTAATCAAGTAATTTAATAAGATTAATTCTCGAACCCGTAAATTTTAAATTATGACGCCTCAGTATGTGCGGATAATGTCGGCTAAACCAGTCTAAAGATACTCTTAACATGGTATGATATTGTATGTTTTCTGTCAAACCTACATGATTTTCCCTAAAAAGACCTACACCATTAAGAGATTTTTATACCTTATATGTAGGCTACCAATATTTTCAGCTAACAATGTGGAGTTTTGTTTGCACACTCAATTACAATCTCCCAACTAAGTTCCATGTGGCCCACTACCATGATCCCTAGTTTCCACGTGGTCCATTACCACGATCAACAGGTCAATTTTCAAAATTCACTGTGTGCCACCCACATCATAGTTAAACTCCGTTTAGTATCTGTTTTCTTTTTCAATACCAATGTTTTTTATCTACTATGTGTCATTTAATTTATTTATCATCTTCTCCATGTTTTATCACTCAATTACTTCTATAACTTTTTTGTTATAGAAGCCTTGGCCATTTCATAATATAGTTTCACTCCTAAAGTTGCACCTTTAATTAATTTGTTAATAGTGTTTAACTACTGCTTAAGACTGGCTTATCTGTTTAATTATATTGTACCTAAATTTTTTAAAGTTTGAGCTAAAAAATTTACCTTTTAAATACGGTTGTAAAACTCTCACCTGAAAGAAGATTAACTGACTTAGGTTACAACTCCCCTTGCCTAAACTAAAGATTTTCTTTAGCCCGCGCCAGAAACTATTTATATATGGGGTAGAGAGGCTGTTTCCAAATGACCCCCGGCATCCTTCCCTCCAAGAACTCCCCACCTTGCTCTTGGGGTGACTCGAACTCACAACCTCTTGGTTGGAAGTGGAGGGTGCTTACCATCAGAGCAACCCACCTTGTCTTATACGGTAGCCGAAAAAATGTATAATTTTTGTATATAACATATAGAGTGTATATATATATATATACAAAATATATATATATTTTCGACTATTATTTTGAAAATTCTATACAATGTTATTTTCCCTTCCATTTTGTAGTACTTAATTTTTTTAAAGTTATTAATGTTAAGAGTGAATTATAAGTAGCAATTATCATGAGAAAAATGGGCCAAAGAACTGAGGGCACGACTTTAGGATGTAGACTACAACCTGTTGGGCCAGAGGCCCTAAAATACTGCCATATTGCAAAGAGGTTGTTACACAAATAGCCGACCAAATTCATTGTTTACACTTGTCTAAAAAGGAAATATCATAAAACCGATATGTCATGTTTTCGGTGTTAACCACATATAATTTTCCAAGAAACCAATTTTCATGTTGATCTTATATGTTGCGTAGCCAATTCAGTGATATCATCCCACATATAAAGTTAAAAAATGATTTGATCAAAAGTAATGAACAAAATCCAACTTAGATATTCATGTGCAGAGGCGGATTCAATGTATAAAAATCTATTAAAATTGCTATAAATTGTAGGTATGAACCCATAACTATGAAAATACAATGAGTTCAATACTAAAAACTTTAAGTTGAATCCATATAACTTAAATCTTGAATCTGCTCGCATAAAGACTTCCATAGTAACCATAGAGGCAAACTTTTTCCTACATTGATAGTGATTAGCACTAGCTATATATAGCTACTTCAACATTAATGTAACATATAATTAATAATTAAACTCTATCTTTTTGTAATTATAACTTGTTGACTGAAAAAACAAAAGGAATCTTCTTTTCCTATGATTTTGGCCATTGATTTAGGAGTCCAATTAAAAGGCCGACATCTAAGGCTTAGACAGGCATAACCAACTAGGCCATGATCAAATAATTAAAATGCCATAGCTATATTCCGAAAGCATATCATTGGATTTCATCGTTATCGAGTATAAACACAAATAAAAGGGATAAAGAAAAGTGTATGGACACACTATTGATTGATAACGTCAAAGCAATATGTCCTCGAGGTAAAGCAATACTAGTACAGTACGTATAACATGCCTAGGAATAGCTCGAGAAAATATACATGAAGTATGATTTTAAATCATCACCAAGCAATCGAATTATAACCTCCAAAAGTATGATAAAATGGATGTGATCCCATGCCATGAAAATAGTGAAACTGGTGATAAGGAGAACTTTCCCCTTTAATAATTCATGATGCACAAATTCGTATTAGTTAAACCAATGGATTTCGGATACCAAATAAGTAAACCACAAACAAAAAATCAATTTGATTGGAGTAATGAGTGGAAGTAACATCTGGCTAGAATGATACTCACTGTCCTCGACTTGAACCATATATATATATATATAATTTAATTAATTAATTTTAAAAACACAAAAATTAAAGTCCACACCAACCGTCACACAAAAAAGATAGTAAAAGCAGTAAAGCTCCGCATACGGTGAGTTAAAATTGTAAATTCTTCTTGTTAGGTTGCCTCAAAACATGCCTATAGGGACCCGTAGCGGAGCCACATTGAAGCAAGGGTGTCAAGCAACACCCTTTTGCCGGAAAATTATGTTATTTTGTTAGATAAATTTTTTTATTTTATGTATATTTACTATACGTTGACTTTTCTTGACTTTTCGATGTATCTAATTATTTATAT
This sequence comes from Nicotiana otophora, assembly GCA_000715115.1. NCBI lineage: Eukaryota > Viridiplantae > Streptophyta > Magnoliopsida > Solanales > Solanaceae > Nicotiana > Nicotiana otophora. Next base: position 7,596 of record AWOL01S0052717.1, read on the forward strand.
TTTGACACCCCTTAATGAAAATTCTGAATCCCGCCACTGATAGGGACAGCTAACTAGTGATCATCTTGAGTTGAGGAGAAATACTTTGAAAACAGGTTAAATGAACCCTAGCTTTAGCAGAAGTAAACCTGCACGTCTTGTGAATTATTATTTCCACTCGATCGAGAATAAGTCACATGGAAATAATTCTGAAAGTGATATGTACGTACCTAGAGTCATCGTCAATGTGTTATTTGTCCTTAACGAAATCTTTCATTGTTCGTACGTATGGACCTCTTTGTATGGCCAATTCTGTGCAGTGTTCACTGTCTTTATTATTGTTACCTAGCAGCTTTTAACACTAACTCGTTATCAATGTTAAGTGTAAGCACAAAAGGGTGGCGGGATTGACATAATCCATCCACCTAAGCTTTGGAAATGGAAAACATTCTTGTATTGAACGCTTCTCCCCTTAAATGGACTTTACGTGTCACAAAATCCGAATTAGTTGGGTTTTAATGCGGGTATCAAAAACTGAATGGAAAAAGAATGATAATTATTAAGTGTATTTATTATAAGTAGTCTAACGTATACCTAATGGATTTTCTTCTCTTCTCTCCACGAATTTTGCCTTCGGTCGAGTTTTAATTTCAAGTTAAACTTTGATGTGCCATTAGCTTTTATTTTTTGTATTTTTTGTCACTTATCATGTTCGTTTCGAAACACTTCCGTTAACTTTATCGTTTTTCCACACAACAAATTCCATGAGATAGGGAGCCCTTCAAAGTTCGAAAAAAATGCTAAATATTATTCCACACATCAATTTTTCTTTAGCTTGAATATCATTTCCTTTTTGAATCATTAGAAGATGGATTTTTTCCCTTGATAAAGCTCAGTCTGATCTTCAGTGTATTAATGATTCCTAAATAAATAAAGGCGTTTTTTTAATTTCTCTCTCTTTTTCTTTTTTCCCGGTTCTGGAAAAATATGGTGGATCTATCCAAATCCAAAGAAGTTCGACAAATCTTAGTTTCGTATCTCCAAATCATTATGGTATGCTATGCTTTCCCTTACGCTATTTACAGAATTTGCACTCTCAATTTTTGTATGCTGAATGTTGAATTCTGTACAGTATTCGTAGTTTTGAATGTTGTGTAATTATGTGTACAGTTGGGTAGTTAGAATACGATACATATTAATCAGGCGATTGATGTAAAAAGTTTGAAAACTTTCTTTTTCTTCTTCTTTCTATTTATTTGTGATTTGTAGTAAATTATGTGAACCAAGGTGTTCTTCTTTAAAAAACAATTACAAGATTTATATGTGAACTTATAGTATTTTGTACTGCATTGATATGCCATGTATATCCAAAGGGATCTGTTATGGCAAATATATTTTAATTGTTAATCTTGTACAAAGACCTAATTAAGTATATATGTATTACGCATCCTACCTAAAGGGGCACTAGGAAAAGAACTTAACCACATGGTTTTTACACTGAACTGTTCAATACATGAAAATACGTTATTCATATGCACGTTTACCACTAAGTCGTGTTGATTAATATGTATCACTTAATTAACAATAATAAGTTAATGTGGCTTGGTATAAATACATTGTGCGATTACAGTCTGTTCCTTTAGTTCTTTGCCTATTAAGTTCAGGCAAAGTGATCAAATGACTCCTTTAATTAATTTAAGGGATTTGTTTTCTTTCTATACAATATTTGAAACTTATTTATTAAAATTATCCTACTTTTGTATATTACCCATCCTAGATAAGGATTGCTTATAAATTATATACAATTCATTATTAATGCCTTAAATTAGGGGATTTAGTTATATCTTTTCCCTATTTTCTCTCCTCTTTTCTTTCCCTATTCTCTGCCACCTACTCAGTTACATCTCCTTATCATTGGCAACCCCAATCTCCTCCTCCCCGTAGTTAGCTATACAAAAACTAAAATGAACATTTAGATGCAAAGAAAAACTTTACGTACTAACTTTAGAAACAATAACTCTACTCTCTATCTCAACTTAGAATAATATTGCGTGACACAACAGTTAAGCCTTCCTCACTACTTGTATTTATAGTTTTGCCCAATTCATCCCCATTCAACATGGTCTCATAACAATTCAAAATCCCAGCAGCTTCCTTGTTGTAACTAGAATTTGCAGCGTAATTCATGCCCAACTTCTTTTTCCTTTGGTCCAATTTTATTAGGAGAAGTAGATATAGGTTGTCGATCTTGCAACTACAACATCATGCAACTTAAATATAATATCATACAATTTAAAGCATAATTGAGCAGATTCAAAGTTTTAGCAAATTTCAAATTAAATTCAGTCGCCTCCAAACTTCGGATTCAACTTTGTATTAGTATTTCCAACAAGAATCTATGCTACCTAGTTAATTTCTCAAACAAAATTTAAATCTCACATAAAACTCATTTTCTCTGAAGTGCGACGATGGCACTTTTAATGTAAAATTCCAAATTTCTCCGCCAAAATCATTCGATTCCCATCAATATTCAAGTTTTTTCCGTTCAAACAAATATGATCAGTGCACATGAGTTAATTTGGAATTCATTCTCTACTTTTATTTTCTTAATAAATCAATTGAGAAAAGAACAATGTATGGTATATTAACATACAAATTAAAATAAAATTCGTACAAATTTAATGCAAATTTAAATATCTACAACAACATACATAGTAAAAATAAATTTCATACAACTAATTATTGGTATACAACTTATCTACAACTTTTATATATTATTTCTACCCAGATAAATACAACTACAACATCATACAACTTAAATATAACTTTCATATAAATTTTATACAATATATCTTTTATAAGTAATTTGTATATATTTTGTATGTGGTGTATGCTTCTTCCTCTCTAAAATTCCAATCAAAACTTTCTCTCTTAATATAAGTTTGATATATATCAACAACTTTATGTAAAAAGATAGTATTGATACAACTATTTGTCTTTTATGATTCATACATTATACAACTATTTTTTAACTTTCATACAACATTCAAATAAAAAATATATATAACTACAACAGAATACAATTTATATACAATTATAATACAACTTTACTACAATTTCGTAAGTATATTATATGTCATCTTCTTCGAGTTTCAATCTGAAATTCAGCCAAAATCAAGTCTAATCTTCACCAAACACCCTCAAAATTGAGATATAAACTCCAAACAATATTTTTAATTATTTGCAACATCACCCAATCCAAACAAATAATAATTTTTGAAAATCCAAATTCGAATTCAAAGCTTCAAAGCTTTTTAATGGTTGTCAATGATGGAGAGTCAAATTCCTTCAAAATTTATTGATTGACAATTTCAATTTGAACATTAATTGTGCAACATGAAAAGAAATTGCTAAGTTAAAACTCTATAGTAAAACGATTGAAATCTATTGATGAATTCCATTAAAATAATATACAACATGAAAGGATAAAAAGTAGAGAATGTCAGAGGAAGAAAAATTGGGTAAGAACAGAGAATGAGAGAGAGAGACAGAGAGAGAGAGAGAGCAAGAGAGAGAGAGAGAACAAGGATGGAAAATAATTGATTCCTTATTCAATTCCTAATATAAAGAGATACTCATTTAAAACTAATTTGTATATAATTGGTAAATTGTATATGGCCATGTAATTAAGTTAATACTTGATCAGGGAGGGTAATAAAGTTTCATATGTAGTATAGGAAGGTAAAAATCTCTTAATATTTAATTAACTAAATTTCCTAATAGGTGTGATCAGGGCCGGCTCAAGGCCAAAGCCACTAAGGCAATGGCCTTAGGCCCCCAAATTAGCGAGGCCTCATTTTTCAATAGTGAATTTTATAATTAGTTTTTTGAAAAAATAATGAATGTTTTAAAATTAAAAATATAATATTTTTATGTAAAAAGTTATTAAATAGTAATCATTTAGTAATTTATTTTTTGTCATCAAGATACTTTTCTTTTTTCTCCAGTCTCATTAAAATTTATACTATGCACATTCTTTTATTTTTCATATTAAACTGCATATTCTCTCGAAAATAACACAAAGAACATTAAATAGATTAAATTGCACATACTTTTTCATTCTTTCTCAAGTTTTTAAGCATTAGAGCAATAAAATTTTCTTTTAATATCAAGTAATTCATCTTCTAGAATCATGCTTTATTAATGTTTTCATTGTCTATTATCTTTTTCTTTTAATCTGATATTTATTATTTTTACCTAATATAAGTATTATTTTTATATTATATATTACCATAGAATTTAAATTTGTCAACTAAAAAATATCAATGAGATTAATTAATCGTACAATTAAAAAGAAGAGAAACAGGGATTGAAACGTTAATAGAATCTCAACATGAAGCTTTTTAAATAATGTCACAGAAAAAGATTTAAATAGATTGACTGTATTGTCAATTGATAAAAAATTATTAGAAGAAATTAATTATAAAAAAATTATTAACCAATCTCAAACAAGTTAGAAAAATAGATTTTTCATAAAAACATATATGATTCTTAAATATAAAAAAAGACTTAAGGCCTCTAAATAATGTTTGGCTTTAGGCCCTAATGTATTAAGCCGCCCATGGGTGTGATATTTCCATGATAGATCTAACGATATTTCGTCATATAATTGTTTAGATCTAATAGGCGACCAACTTTCAGCATAAGTGTACTTTTCTTGATCTAATCACATATCTTTAAATTAAAAACATGTCAATGGCCTCAGTGCTTAATATCCCTTTTCTTCCGCTTAAAAATATCATAGAACTATAGAATAAAAGTACATTTCCTAATTGTTTAATGTGAGATCAAAGTCGACTTATTAAAAGCAGCCCTCGTGCCATCGTTTGGTTTCTTCCGTTTGAAAGATTCTCTTTCGAGCCGTATAAGTTTGACTAAAATTAAAATTGTTAAGGAATTGGATTCAAATGAAAAATGTAAACTAAAGTTGTTTATCCTTAAAACGGATAACAATTAAATTTATACGTGATTTTAAAAATATGTAGATTAATTCAATACAAGTAATTAAGGATGTTAAATAAATGAATGAAAGATAAAACGAATAATCAAATCAGTTGTAATGTTATGGCCCAACTTGAACTTGGGTTGGATAATAATTTTGCCCTCGATCGGACCCTCGGTTCGGAGACAATAGAGAATGAACAACTAACAGTAAAGTAACAACTTTGCTATAGCTAGAGAGCGGTAAAAATGAATTTGTATTATTTTGATATGCGTGTTACAATGTGTATTGAATAAAAAAGTTTTTCTTTTATATAGTAAGAGAGTTTCAAACCTAGTACAATTCTAAAAAAGGTAAAAATCCTCATTTCTAGTCAATTACAGATTTGCTGGCGATGTCGGGCGAGATCCGTGCTGTGATATCTGGTGGAATGCGGATATCACGACCCTCTGTTAGTCGTGTGTAGCTACTGTCGTGCTTTCCGAGGTCTCGGAGCTCGTTCCGGGATCGGGGAAGTATTGTCTTATCCAGTCCGGTGGCGACCACACCGTTCAGACCTTAGTACGAAACGTTCCGGCTTCGATTCTGATCCCATGTACTCATTTCTTCGCTTCGTTTGACCTACCGGAAAGTCGGGGTATATGTTACCCTCGGTTTTACCCATGTACAAAAATGAAGGGAAGAAAAAGAAGAAAATCTTACTACTAAGACAAAGGTTAGCCGCCCAATCTTTTGGCCTTTTTTTCTTTTATAAAGTGGAATTTTTGTTAACAAAAAGTTACATGTTTCTCTATCTATTACTCCAATATAGAACTTTAACAGTGTGAACAAAAAGCAGAAAAAGTCGAGCCTAAGAAAATCATGCTGTAAAACCAATTCAACACTAAGAGCTCCTAAACGAAGATGAAAAAAACTTGTTTAGCAAATCTTTTGTTATTTCATTTCAAATTATTTCTTATTCCATACACCCTTTGTACATCTCAATGACCATGCCTGAAAAATTGAAAAACTTTGAGTTTAATGCCCCAAAGTTAAGTGACCAATGTAAGGGTCAATTGGATTCGGGATATGGAGATTGATGAGTAATCGATCTTGGGATTGTTTATTTGTTTTGGTTTGATTTTCGAGTGAAGGATCAACAACCAACCAAATATAGCTCATGATTGGTTTAATTTTCCCATCAGTCTAGTGGACTATATTTCAAAAACTTAAATAAATAAAATGAACAGAAATACAAAGCTCAAGTTAAAACTGTCACACTCACACCGTTGAAATTAAGGATCGGGCATTTGAATGTGATAATATCTTAGTTACTAAACAATTATTTACTTAGTTACTCTATATTTTAAAAAATATACTGATTAGATGTTTGGTTGACCAAATAATCTAGGTGGTTGAGATCTGGATTAATTTCAATCCTTGTACCCTGTTGCACAACTTACTAGCTACCTCAACTACAGTATTAGCTATTTTACATAAAATCACCCTAGAAATAAGTATACTTGATATCGTAATATGACATTGAATAAAAAGACTAATAAGACTTATAATTACTATACAATCAACAACTCTTCTAGTACTAAATCTTTCTTAATGCACATAACAATACCCCTTCTACACGTGGAACCAAATAAGATTAATCTTCTTATGGTATTTCAAAAAAGTTACATGACTTACAGGTGGGATAAAATTATAACACCCGCATAGCCAAATCTTTACGGTTTTAATTGATAGTCCAAAAAAATATACTACTAGTAATATTTAGTCGATTGTCCTCCAAAGTCCAAACCCACCGTCTCTTTCAACCTCATACAAATCCCACCACCATAATAAAAAAATCACTACCTTAAAGCCATCGTAGTCACCAAAATGGAGACACAATTCACATCTATGATATTTTGTTTGTTCAACCTCTTCCTCATTAAGAGCAGTTAAATTTAAATGACCGATAAAATCACTTATATAAGAGGAACAAAAATCAGTGAACAACTTCATACAAATCACCATCCTATTCGCCATCAGAAGAGATCACCATATCAAGTAAGGAACTCCACAAATGTTTTGCTATACTCCTATGATTCAAGAATGGACAGAGACAACTCACTTTCTTTTTCAAAACTATTTACACTATTCTTTTCTTTTCCTTTGAGTTTGTTTCCTCACACACATGAAAGAAAGGAGAGGAGGCGGTCACCAATTGATGCATTGTTAAACGGCTTCTACATATATTCTTTTGTGTAATGTTGCGAGTGTATTGTAACAGTCCGATCGGTTGTTTTGAGAGTGTTAGCCCCGAATCACTATTTATTACTGTAACGACCCGACTTGTCGTTTTAAGTTTTTTTGCTTCGTTTAGTGACTTAAGGTCTTGATCAGCCTCGTAATATGTATTATGACCCGCGTGTGTGGTCGAGTTTGATTTACGGATGATTCAGAGAGATTTGGGACACTTAGTCCCTGAGATGGAAGCTTAAGTTTTAGGATTTTTACCGTAGTTGGAACTGTGTGAAGACGACTCCGAAATAGAATTTTGATGATGTCAATAGCTCCGTATGGTAATTATGGACTTAGGAGCATGTCCGAAAAATTATTTGGAGGTCCGTAGAGGAATTTAGCTTGAAATGGCGAAAAATAATTTTTTGAGAAGTTTGACCGAGGGGGTGGCTTTTTGATATCGGTGCCGAAATCCGATTCTGGAAATTGGAATAGCTTCGTTATGTCAATTATGACTTGTGTGCAAAATTTGAAGTCATTCCAGATTGATTTGATGTGTTTCGGCACAAGATATAGAATTTAAAATTTCAAAAGTTCATTACGCTTGAATTGGGGTATGATTCGTGGCTTTGATGTTGTTTGATGTGATTTGAGGCCTCGAGCAGGTTCGTGTTATGTATTGGGACTGGTTGGTACAATTGGACGGGGTCCCGGGGGCCTCGGGTTTGATTCGGGGTGGTTCCGGACCAAGTTTGGGTGTTTCGATGTTGCCGGTTGCTGGTTCTGTTGTTCTTCACGTTCGCGAGGAGCCTCTCGCGCTCGCGGAGAAGGATTTTTCTGTTAGGACTTTGTTCTTCGCGTTCGCGAAGAGGTTCTCGCGTTCGCGAAGAAGGAAATTTTCTTATTCGCCGTTTGACTTTAGAGACTCATATCTCGCAATCTATAAGGGATTTGGAGATGATCTAAAAATGAAAGTTGTCACACTCCGTGTCTAGTTTTCAGAAAGCTAAACCATTTGTCATTTGGAGTTGTGTACGAAAGGTTATGGTGGATATACTATAGGCTATTCGGGAAGAGTTTGAAAATCTTTGTTGCATAGGGCTAACTTTAAAAGCTTATATCTCGTAATATATAGGGAATTGGGAGATGAAAAACAATGAAAGTTATAGATCTAGGAGTCTAGTTTCCAGAAAGTCAAACCATTCATCATTTGGAGTTTTGTACAAAATGTTATGACCATTATACTAAAGGTTGTTTGAGAAGTTTGAAAATGACTTTTGAAGAATTTGTTCTTCGCGAACGCGAGGGGAGTCTCACGAACGCGAAGAACAAACCCCTAGGCAGCAGAATAAAGTCCAAATTCGTGTCATTCTTCCATTTTTGGACCAAGGAAGCTCGGGTGAGATGATTTTTCGAGAGGTTTTCAAGGAAAATATTGGGGTCAGAATTCCTAACTTGATTTTGGTCAAATTACATGAATCTATTACTGTTTCTATCACTAAATTAGTGAATTGGGTTGAAAATTTTAGAAAACCCTCTTAGTTTAAATTTAAGATTTGGAGGTCGATTTGTTATTGGAATTCGATAAAATTGGTATGGTTGAACTCGTATCGGAATGGGTGTTCGGATTTCATAAAAATTATATCGGGTTCCGAGAGGCAGGTCCTGCGTTGGCTTTTGTTGACTTTTTGGAATAAAATTTTAAGTCGACGTATTATTATCCGGAATTATTTCCGATGAATTTTAATGAAGTTATACAATTAATTTGGATAGATTTGAGNGTCCGGAGGTCAATTCAAGCAAGAAGGCTATTTTGGAATATCGGCCTAACTTCAAAAAGGTAAGTATCTTGCTTAACCTCGAGTGGGGGAAATTCCCCTTAGGCATCGAGTCTTATGTGCAACTTGGGTAATTGAAAACTATGTACGCGAGGTGACGAGTACGTACTTGGTTTGTATGTGCAAATTTTATTGAGTTAAAGTCTTGAGCATATTGTGTAGTAAATTGGATAATTGTTGGCATATATTTTATCATCTACTTGTCGTGCCTAAACCCTTGTTGTTGACTCTGTTGTGCCTAAACCATTATTTATGAAATTTCGTGAATTTGCTGGCTTGATAATTATTAAAATTTAATTTCATTTTGGATTTCCCCCTCTGCAAATAATTAATTAAATGATCTTAAGAAGAGGTGTTTATATAATTATTGAAAATTTGATCTTTTATGAAGACTTTGCTTTATGTTGAGTAATTTTTATCTCTATTGATTGTTTTGGGGTGTTGTACACATTGTGTGGAGCATTTGGCTATTTGCTGTGAAATTAATTTACTTGATTGTAGCTTTAAAATTTTGTTGTGGCCATTGGGTAAATTGTGATATGAATTGATTTTCTTATGTTGTTGTGATAATTTTCCGTGTAAATTATTGTGTTGTGTGAGTTGTTATTTTGGGGAGATAAGGGTGGCATTTCGCCGTTGATATTATGTGGTTATAAGGGTAGCATTTCATTGTTGTGTTTGTTGGCTATTGATATTTTCTAGGCGAAGCGATAAGGGTGACTATTGGAGCGATAAGGGTGGCAATAAAAGCGATAAGGGTGGCTATAGGAGCGATAAGGGTGGCAATAGAAGCGATAAAGGTGGCTATTGATATTGTCTGGGCGAATCGATAAGGGTGACAATAGGAGCGATAAGGGTGGCAATAGAAGCGATAAAGGTGGCTATTGATATTGTCTGGGCGAATCGATAAGGGTGACAATAGGAGCGATAAGGGTGGCAATAGGAGCGATAAGGGTGGCTATTGTCAGGGACGATATGCGATGATATGGGGTTGTGGTGTTGACAATTTTCATGTAATGTTATGATTTTCTTGTGTTTATTTTTATACCTTGTGCAACTTGTCTTGTTGTTAGTAAATTGATAATAATCTGATTTTGTTGAAATTGGGATCCTGTGGCTATTACCAGGCGGTTTATAAAATGAAATGTGGGCACGAGGTACCGTGAATTGTGATACGAAATGGGGATATTGGCACGTGAATTGTCCGTGCAGTTGTGATATAAAATGTGGGCACGAGGTGCTGTGATGAAATGATAATGATATTTGGCACGT
>AWOL01S0052717.1:20327-35385 GCA_000715115.1 Nicotiana otophora
GGGGGGGGGGGGGTTGCACAGAAGAGACCTTCGTCTCACAGAAGCGAGTCCGTAGAAGCGAATTTAGGACCGCAGGAGCGAAAGAAACCGCAGAAGCGGGTAAGTTGTCGCTTCTGCGACGCCGCAGATGCGGCTAAGTTTCCGCAGAAGCAGAAGTGCTGGACACTAAGTTAAATACAAGTGTTCGCGATTTTGGCTTCATTTCAAACATTTTGAGCTTGGGTTTGGCTATTTTTGAGAGCATTTACAGGGGATTTATTGAGGTAAGTCCAGTGTGCTTATTATTTATCAATAATCTTGTTTCCCATTGATATTCCCACCTAGTTAGTGTGTATTTAAGGTGGAATTTGGGAGTTGGAGGCTAGGGATTTGGAGAGTTAAACTTGGGGATTTGAGTGGCGACTTGGTGTCGGATTTTGATAATTTTGGTATGGGTGAACTCGATATCGAATAAGTGTTCGTATTTTGTGACTTTTACCCGATTCCGAGACGTGGGCCGGGGTCAAACTTTTGGGGAGATGTTTTGGTTCTTTGATCAAGTCGTAGATTTATGATTTAAATTAGATTCTTGTAGTTCTATTCAAGATATGTAATTGATTTTGGCTAGATTTGGGCCGTTCAGAGTTAGAAAATCAAGGAAAAGGCATCCTTATCGATTGATTGAGAGAGATTTGAGGTAAGTGACTTGTTTAACCTTGTGTGGGGGAAATCCTCTTAGGATTTGGTATTGTTGTAACAATTTGTGATATGTGAGTACCGTGTACGCGAGGTGACGAGTGCGTACACGATCTAATTATGGAAATTTCGATTCTTGCTGAGTTATCTTCTTTTAAATTCCTTAACTAAGTTGCCTTAGTATATGTAGTGATCATAATTAGCCTAGTATCGCATGTCTACGTTCCTTAACTCTTACTTGCAATTTGTGCAACATGCTTAGTTGAATTACCTATTTTCCCTTGATTTGAATTAAATCTTTAACTATAAGATTTCTTGTTGTAAATTCGTTGTTCCTTCGGTTCGGTTATCTACTGCGTATTTACTTTGGGACTACAAGGCTGTTCCTCGGGAGATCCCCTTATCTTGCACATTTACTTTGGGACTACGAGGCGGTTCCTCTGGAGATCGCCTTGTCTTGCATATTTACTTTGGGACTATGATGCGGTTCCTCAGGAGATTCCCCCCTGTCTTGCATATTTACTTTAGGACTATGAGGCTGTTCTTCGGGAGATCCCCCTGCCTTTCATATTTACTTTGGGACTACGAGGCGATACCTCGGGATATCCCCCCATGTTGTGCATATTTACATTTGGGACTACAAGGCGGTACCTCGAAAGTGCCCCTATTGTTTACCTCTATTTACTGTGCTGATATTTTCTGAAACTTCTCATTGTTTAAATTCTCAGTCATTTCAAACATTATTATATCTTCTACCTTGCTTATCTTTTAAACCAGTAGGGCCCTGACCTGACCTCGTCATTACTCTACCGAGGTTAGGCTTGGCACTTACTAGGTACCGTTGTGGTTTACTCATACTACACTCTGCACATCTTTTTGAACAAATCAAGGTTCTTCCTACCATACCAGATACCAGTGAGTTGGACCGCACGTAGAGACTTCAAGGTATATCTGCTAGCGTCTGCAGACCTCGGAGTCCCCCTCTATCCTTATTATGTTGATTCCCTTATTCTCTTTAGACTTTGATGTATAGAGACACTTAGAATTTCTCTTAGAATCTTGTAACTTATTTCTACCGGGTTTTGGGAGTTGTAATTATTGATTTACAGTTGTATATTTATTTCATGTATTGAGAATTAGGCTTCAATTCTATATTATGTTATTCCGCAAATTTGTTAGGCTTACTTAGTCTTAGAGACTAGGTGTCATCACGACATCCTACAGAGGGTGAATTGGGATCTTGACAAGTTGGTATGAGAGCACTAGGTTCATAGGTGTTATGAGTCACAAGCAGGCTTAGTAAAGTCTCACTGATCAGTACGGAGACGTCTGTACTTATCTTCGGGAGGCTATGGAACTGTTAGGAAAAATTTCACTTTCTTTGATTCCTTATAGTGCGAGATTTTGACTTCGGACTCTAAACTTCTATCTTTCTATTCTCTCACAGATGGTGAGGACACGTACAGCTAGATCGAATGATCAGACACTCGCGCCCCCTGCTAGAGACGCTAGAGGTCAAGGTCGGGGTAGAGGTCGAGGATGTCCATGTGGTGCAGCCAGAGCACCCACACGAGCTGCTACACAGGAGCCACTAGTAGCTCCAGTTGGAGGGCAGGCACCTGAGATGCATGTTACTGCACCAGCCCTCTAGGAGACTCTTGCCCAGTTCCTGAGCATGTTCAGCACCTTGGCTCAGGCAGGATTGATACCACGTGCTCCTGCCATATATCAGGCCGGGGGAGGAGTATAGACTCCCGTTGCCGGTACCCCAGAGTAGCGGGTTCAGGTCGACCAGGTTCCAGAGATCATATCGATGCAACCAGTAGCTTCAGTTCAGGCCGAGGTTAGAGCAGCAGCTTCTGAGGTGGAGTAGCTCAGGCTCGAGAGGTACAAGAAGTGCCACCCTTCTACTTTAAGTGGCTTGGCATCAGAGGATGCCCAGGGTTTTCTTGAGGAGTGACACCGTATCCTCTTCACTATGGTTGTTGTGGAGACTAGTGGGGTTTCTTTCACTACGTTCCAGCTTAGAGGAGCGGCCTATCAGTAGTGGCGCGCATACGAGTTGGATAGTCCGGTTGAGGCAGGTTCACTCACTTGGAATTAATTCTTAGATATGTTCTTGAGGGAGTATGTCCCCCAGAGTCTCAGAGATGCTTGGCGTGTAGAGTTTGGGGGGCTAGGCATGCACCAACCTTGGTTTCTACTGTTCGAGAACGGGTTTGTCGGTTTATTGAGGGCCTCAACCCCAACATCAGATTGAGAATGGCCCGAGAGTTAGAGATGTATATTGTATACCAGCGGGTAGTAGGGATTGCTAGGAGGTTGGAGGGTATGCTGACTTGGGATAGAGAGGAGAAAAAGGCCAAGAGGTCTCGAGAGTCTGGAACTTACAATGGTACTCGTGCCCCAGTGGCAGCTCGTCAGGGCAGAGGTTATATGGGTCGCCCTGTTCATTCAGCACTTCCATCAGCCAGCTGTGCTCCGGCCACTACTAGGCCCCAGGATCCTTATTATGCATCGCTAGTGTCTAGTGTGCCTCATGTAAGGGGCGCTTTCAGTGGTCAGTCCAGTCAATCAGGCCCAAGCCAGTTGCATCAACCACGTCCTCTGAGAGCTTGTTTTGAGTATGCCAACACTCGTCATGTGGTGAGGGATTGCCCCAGATTTAGGAGGGGTGCACCTCCACAGGTTTCTCATGCACCGCGTGCTCCACCAGGTCCTCAGGCTATGGTTACAGCACCATCTACCACCCCACCTGCACAACCAGCTAGAGGTGGAGCTCGGATAGGTAGAGGTCTCCCCAGAGGGGGAGGCCAGGCCTGATATTATGCCCTTCCTGCTAGGACGGAGGCAATTCCATCAGATTCTATTATCGTATGTATTGTTCCGGTCTGCCATAGAGATGCATCAGTCTTATTTGATCCAGGCTCCATTTATTCCTATGTGTCATCTTATTTTTCCCCACATTTAGGTGTATCCCGCGATTCTCTGAGTTCACATGTTTATGTATCTACATCCGTGGGTGATTCTATTGTTGTTGACCGTATGTATCGGTCATGTTTGATTGTTCTTAGTGATTTTAATACCAGAGCCAATTTATTATTGCTCAGTATGGTGGGTTTCAATGTTACTTTGGGCATGGACTGGTTGGTTCCCTATCACGCTATCTTTGATTGTCAATCCAAGATGGTGATGCTGGCTATGCCAGGTATACTGTAGCTTGAGTGGAGAGGTAACTTAGATCGTGTTCCTAGCAAGTTTGTCTCGTTTCTTAAAGCTCATAAAATGGTTGAGAAGAGGTGTGATGCACATCTGGCCTATGTGAGGAATGTTAGTGTTGATACTCCTACCGTCGAGTATGTTCCAGTAGTGAGGGACTATTCAGATGTATTCCCGACGGATCTTCTAGGCATACCGCCGACAAAGATATTGACTTTGGCATTGATTTTCTACCGGGCACTCAACCAATTTCTATTCCACCTTATCGGATGGCCCAAGCAGAGTTGAAACAATTAAAAGAACAGTTGCAAGAGTTGCTCGATAAGGGCTTTATTCGGACCAGTGTGTCGCCTTGGGGGTGCTCCTGTCTTGTTTGTGAAGAATAAGGATGGTTCTATGCGAATGTGTATTGATTATCGCCGGTTGAACAAGGTTACAGTGAAGAACATGTATCCATTGCCACGTATTGATGGCCTATTTAATCAGTTTCAGGGTGCCAGAGTGTTCTCTAAGATTGACTTGCGTTCATGCTATCATTAATTGAAGATTCTGGAGCCAGATATTCCAAAAACTGCTTTCAGGATTTGGTATAGTCATTGCGAGTTCCTTGTGATGTCTTTTGGGCTGACCAACACCCCAGCAACATTCATGCACTTGATGAATAATGTATTTTAGCCCTATCTTGACTCTTTCATCATTGTATTTATTGACGACATTTTGGTGTACTCCTGGAGTCGGGAGGATCATGAGCAGCACCTGAGGACTGTGCTTCAGACCTTGAGAGAGAAGAAGTTATATGCAAAATTTTCGAAGTGTGAATTCTGGCAGGATTCAGTGGCATATTTGGGTCATGTAGTATCGAGTGAGGGGATCAAGGTAGACCCGAAGAAAATTGAAGTAGTGTAGAGTTGGCCTAGACTGTCCTTAGCTACGGAGATTTGGAGTTTTCTTGGTTTGGTGGGGTACTACCGTCGATTTGTAGAGGGTCTCTCGTCTATTGCTGTACCTATGAACAGATTGACCCAGAAGAGTGCTCCATTCAGGTGGACCGAGGATTGTGAGGAGAGCTTTCAAAAGCTCAAGACTGCTTTAACTACATCCCTAGTGTTAGTGTTGCCTACTGGTTCGGGGTCCTATATGGTGTATTGTGACGCGCCGCGCCTTGGTCTAGGTGCGGTGTTGATGCAGGACAGTAGGGTGATTGCCTATGCATCTAGACAACTGAAGGTGCTTGAGAAGAACTATCTCGTCCACGATCTTGAGTTAGCAACTATTGTTCATGCCTTGAAGATCTGGCGGCACTATTTGTATGGTGTTCTTTGTGAAGTTTTCACCGATTACCGGAGTCTACAATATCTATTTAAATAGAATGACCTTAACTTGCCACAACAGAGATGGTTGGAGTTGCTTAAGGATTATGACATCATCATTCTCTATCACCCCGGGAAGGCTAGTGTGGTGGCCGAAGTCTTGAGCCGCAAGGTGGAGAGTTTGGGATGTTTAGCATATCTAACAGTAGCAGAGAGGTCTTTAGCCTTGGATGTTCAGGACTTGTCCAATCAGTTTGTTAGATTGGATGTTTTCGAGTTGAGCCGAGCCGAGTTTTGGCTTGTGTGGTTTCTCAATCTTCTCTTTATGATTGTATCAGAGAGTATCAGTATGATGACCCTCATCTACTCGTCCTTAAGGATATGGTTCAACACAGTGATGCCAAGGAAGTCACTATTGGATATGACGGTGTATTACGGATGCGGGGCAGGATATGTGTGCCTAATGTAGATGGTTTGCGTGAGTTGATTCTCCAAGAGGCTCACAGTTCGCGGTACTCCATTCACCCAGGTACCGCGAAGATGTATCAGGATTTGAGGTAGCACTATTGGTGGAGGCGGATGAAGAAGTACATAGTGGAATATGTAGCTCATTGCTTAAATTGTCAGCATGTGAAGTATGAGCATAAGCGACCGGGTGGATTTCTTTAGAAGTTGGAGATTCCATAGTGGAAGTGGGAGCGGATCACTATGGATTTTGTTGTTGGGCTCCCACGGACTAAGATGAAGTTCGATGCAGTTTGGGTGATTGTGGATAGATTAACCAAGTCAGCTTATTTCATTCATGTGGTTACTACTTACTCTTCGGAGCATCTGGCTCAGGTTTACATTCGTGAGACTAGCAGGCTTCATGGCGTGTCGGTATCTATCATCTCTGACCGGGGTATACAATTTATATCACGGTTCTGGAGAGGGTACTCGTGTGGAGTTGAATATAGCATTTCACCCTCAGACGGACAGACAGTCCGAGCACACTATTAAGATATTGGAGGATACGCTTCATATGTGTGTGATTGATTTTGGGGGTGCTTGGGATCAGTTCTTGCCACTTACAGAGTTTGCTTACAACAACAGTTATCAATCGATCATTCAAATGGCGACGTATGAGGCTTTGTATGGTAGATGGTGTCGGTCTCCAGTGGGTTGGTTCGAGTCGGACGAGGCTAGGCTATTGGGTACAGACTTGGTTTATGATGCCTTGGAAAAAGTTAAATTGATTCAGGATCGACTTCGTACAACCATGTCCAGGCAGAAGAGTTATGCGGATCAGAAGGTTAGAAACATTACATTCATGGTTGGGGATCAAGTCTTGCTCCGGGTTTTGCCCATGAAGGGTGTTATGGGGTTCGGAAAAAAGGCAAGTTGAGCCCTAGGTATATCAGGCCTTTTGAGATTCTTGAAAGGGTTGGAGAGGTGGCTTACAGACTTGCACTGCCACCTAGTCTCTCTGCAGTTCACCCAGTATTCTATGTTTTGATGCTCCGAAAGTATCACGGCGATTCGTATCATGTATTAGACTTCAGCTCAATCCAGTTGGACAATGATCTATCTTATGTTGAGGAGCCGGTGGCCATTTGGGACAAGTAGATTCGAAAGTTGAAGTCAAAAAACATCGCTTCTGTGAAAGTTCAGTGGAGGGGTCATCAGGTCGAGGAGGCGACTTTGGAGACCGAGCATGATATGTGCAGCTGTTATCCCCATCTTTTCACCATTCCAGGTATGTCTCTATACTCGTTCGAGGACGAACGTTTATTTTAAGAGGGGGAGGATGTAACGACTCGTTCGGTCGTTTTGAGAGTGTTAGACCTAAACCCCTATTTATTGCTCCCTCTATTGCATTTTGTGGTTATGTAACTTGCTGTGAGGATTTTGTTTTGGTTTTCGGAGTGAAATGGGACACATAGTCCCTAAAATGGAAGTTTACGTCGTAGCAATCGACCATAGTTTGAATTGTGTGAAGACGGCTCTGTAATAGAGTTTCGACGGTTCCAATAGCTCCGTAGGGAGATTTTGGTCTTAGGAGCATATTCAGAGGTTGAATTGGAGACCCGTAGGTCATTTCAGCGTCTATTGGAGAACGTTCGAAAATTGGATGATTTTTAGGAAGTTTGACCGGGAGTGGACTTTTTGATATCAAGGTCGGATTCCAATTCCGAAAATTGGAGTAGGTTCGTAATGTCAATTATGACTTGTGTCCAAAATTTTAGGTCAATCGGATTTGATTTGATAGGTTTCGGCATCGGATGTAGCAGTTTGAAGTTTTGAAGTTCATTAGGTTTGAATCAATGTGCAATTCATATTTTTAGCGTTGTTTGATATTATCCAAAGGCTCAACTAAGTCTGTATGATGTTTTAGGACTTGTTAGTAAGTTTGGTTGAGGTCCCGGGGGCCTCGGGTGGATTCCGTATGGGTAACGGATCAAATTTGGACTTGTTAGAATGGTTGAAAGCACTAGCTTTTTGTGTAATCGCACCTGCACAAGATTGACCGCAAGTGCGAGCCCGTAGAAGCGGCATGTTGATCGCAGAAGCGAGATGGAGAAGTGTGGGCAGAGGTCACAGATGCGAGGGAAGTTCTGCATTTGCGAGATTGCAGATACGAAGGAGGCAGCGCAGAAGCGGAAGGGACCTGACATGGGGGGATGCGCAGAAGTGGCCTTCGCTCGCAGAAGCGAGTCCGCAGAACCGGATTTAGGACCGTAGGAGAGGAGGTGTCGCAGGTGCGGAAGAGGAGACCGCAGGAGCGAAAGAACCCGCATAAGCATGTAAGTTGTCGCTTTTGCGACGCCGCAAATGCGGCTAAGTTTCCGCCGAAGCGGAAGTGTTGGACAGAAAGTGAAATACAAGGGTTCGCGATTTTGGCTTCATTTCAAACATTTTGAGCTCGGGTTTGGCAATTTTTGAGAGCATTTTCGGGGGATTTCTTGAGGTATGTCCATTGTGCTTATTATTTATCAATAATCTTGTTTCTCATTGATATTTCCCACCTAGTTAGTATGTATTTAAGGTGGAATTTGGGAGTTGGAGGCTAGGGATTTAGAGAGTTAAATTTGGGGAATTGAGTGGCGACTTGGTGTCGGATTTTTGTAATTTTGGTATGGGTGAACTCGATATCAAATGGGTGTTCGTATTTTGTGACTTTTACCCGATTCCGAGACGTGGGCCTGGGTCGACCTTTTGGGGCGATTTTTTGATTCGTTGCTTAAGTCATAGATTTATGATTTAAATTAGTTTCTTGTAGTTGTATTCATGATATGTAATTACTTTTGGATATATTTGGGCCATTTGGAGGCGGAAAATCGAGGGAAAGACATCCTTATCGATTGATTGAGCGAGATTTGAGGTAAGTGACTTGTCTAACCTTGTGTTGGGGAAATTTCCTTAGTATTTGGTATTTTTGTAACAATTTGTGATATATGAGCGTCGTGTACGCGAGGTGACGAATGCGTACATGAGCTAATTGTGGAAATTTCGGTTCCTGCTGAGTTGTCTTCTTTTAAATTCCTTAACTAAGTTGCCTTAGCATATGTAGTGATCATGATTAGCCTAGTATCGCATGTCTACGTGCCTTAACTCTTACTTGCAATTTGTGCAACATGCTTAGTTGAATTACCTTCTTTCCCTTGATTTGAATTAAATCTTTAACTGTAAGATTTCTTGTTGTAAATTTGTTATTCCCTCGGTTAGGTTATTTTTTGCATATTTACTTTGGGACTACGAGGCAGTTCCTCGGGAGATCCCCCTTGTCTTGCATATTTACTTTGGGACTACGAGGCAGTTCCTCGGGAGATCCCCCTTGTCTTGCATATTTACTTTGGGACTATGGGGCGGTTCCTTGGGAGATCCCCTTGTCTTGCATATTTACTTTGGGACTATGAGGCGGTTCCTCGGGAGATCCCCCTGTCTTGCATATTTACTTTGGGACTATGAGGCGGTTCCTCGGGAGATCCCCCTGTCTTGCATATTTACTTTGGGACTATGAGGCGGTTCCTCGGGAGATTTCCCTGTCTTGCATATTTACTTTGGGACTACGAGGCGATACTTTGGGAGATCCCCCTATGTTGTGCATATTTACATTTAGGACTACGAGGTGGTACCTCGGAAGCGCCCACGTTGTTTACCTCTATTTACTGTATTGGTATTTTCTGAAACTTCTCATTGTATAAATTCTCAGTCATTTCAAATATTATTATATCTTTTACCTTGCTTATCTTTTAAACCAGTAGGGCCCTGACCTGACCTCGTCACTACTCTACCGAGGTGAGGCTTGGCACTTACTGGGTACCATTGTGGTGTACTCATACTACACTCTGCACATCCTTTTGTGCAGATCCAGGTTCTTCCTACCATACCAGATACAATGAGTTGGACCGCACTTGGAGACTTCATTGTTTATCTGCCAGCGTTCGCAGACCTCGTAGTCCCCTCCATCCTTATTATGTTGATTCCCTTATTCTCTTTAAACTTTGATGTATACAAACACTTAGAATTTCTCTTAGAAGCTTGTGACTTATTTCTACCGGGTTTTGGGAGTTGTAATATTAATTTACAGTTGTATATTTATTTCATGTGTTGAGAATTGGGCTTCAGTTCTATATTATGTTATTCTGCAAATTTGTTAGGCTTACCTAGTCTACATATTAGGTGCCATCACGACATGCTACGGAGGGTGAATTGGGGTCGTGACATGTATACACTACTTGAAAGCCAAAAGTCCATAACCCTTCTCTACCATTACATTCATTCTATAATGATGTATAATTTGTTATAAAAATTGGTTACGGAGAATAAGAATTAGTTTGAGACGTGTCAAGGATGCTGTCTTTAAGGATATTTTACTTACACAATGATAAATACAATTGGGTGTATCCCTCAAGATTCAATAAGCTCTTCTAGTGTGAAATAAGAAGTTGTGCTATGTTTTCACCAATGAGCAGAATACGTTAAATCTAGCATCTCTTGAACTATGAACCAGACCTAGATAAAATAAGATTAAACCGAAAGAACAATTAGTAAAGCGTTTAGAACTTCTATAAACCAAGAATTCTTTTGTAAGTTTAGTATCTTATCTATCACATTATACCCCCCACACTTTGTTATTTATCACGGTTATTTGCTAATAGGCTACGCGCGCGCTTGATTTTCATGATTGTTCTAAAAATATTTTCCATTAATTTTATGGAAGTGCCCCACTCCACACTCATATAGGTTTATCCATCAAGTGTAATCTGCAGCGTGGTGCACCGCCTATAAAATATTATGGATTAGATTAAGAATTTAGTTAATCAGCCTCTCATTCCTTGCAGTCTAGCATTGTATGCACATACCATAGGAATGGACATAACTAATAGTGCATATTTGATCAATTAATGATTTGTTACTATCCATTGGACCTAATTTATGGGATCGCCAATCACATAGGTTGGGTTGCCATCATTGTTATATCTCAAATTTCCAAAAGTCTCATTCCCCTCGATGTTTCAGATATTAATTTTCTTCCCAAAGATTTAGTCAGAAGATCGGCCAAATTTACTCTTTCATATAATCTATAAAAATAATTATGTCTCGCATCAACTGCTTTATCACATAATTTCTCAATTGAATGTGTTTATTCTTCCCATTGAAGAATTTATTTTTAGCAATTAGCAATCACAATGCATTAACACAGAAGGTGTTAGTTTAATTCTTAGTAGAATACTTGCCAAGAAGTTTTTTAACCACTCAACCTCGCTGCCATCCAATTTTCATGGTAGATCTAGCTATTATTATTATTTGTTTAGATGATTTTCATTCCATAGAACCTCAACCAAAGGTAAACACATAACCACTAGTGGATTTTATCTCATCATTCAATTAGAATCATTGTATTCTTCTAATACAATGAACAATTTACTATATTTGATACCATAATTTATGGTACCTCTCAAATATGTTATTACTTTTACTAAAGTATTTCAATGATTATGTCTCGGGTTTTGAGTATATTTACTTAGTCTAGACACATCATATGCAATATCAGGTCTAGTAAATTCATCAAATACATTAGACTACTAATAATTTAAATTATATTTATTTTGAGTTACATTACTCTTTTTAATTGAGTATTAGTGTCATAAGAAGTGCTTAAAGGTACCACATCAAAGTTGTCAAATTTTCTAAGAATGTTTTCGGCATAATGTTCTTGAGTTCACGTTATTATCATCTCTTATAATTTTTGTAACGACCCAGCCGGTCGTTTTGAGTATTATAGCCCCGTTTATCTATTTACTGCTCAATTTATACTTTACAGTTATTTTATGACTTACCGGGTTAGTTGGTTCGGGTTCGGAAAGATTTCAGATTAAATTGAGACACTTAGTCTCATAATTGAAAACATAAGTTGGAAATATTGACCGGTTGTTGACTTATGTGTGAACGACCCCGGATTTGAATTTTGATGGTTCCTTTAGCTCCGTTGGGTATTTTTGGACTTAGGAGAGTGTCCATATTTTAATTTGGAGGTCCGTAGTGGAGTTAGACTTGAAATAGGGAAAGTTAAATTTTTGGAAAGTTTGACTGGGGAGTTGACTTTTTGTTATTGGGGTCAGTATCTGATTCTGAAAATTAGAATAGGTCTTTTATGTCATTTATGACTTGTGTGCAAAATTTGAGGTCAATCGGACGTAATTTGATAGGTTTCGGTATTGAATGTAGAAATTGGAATTTCTAAATTTTATTAAGCTTGAATTGGGGTATGATTCATGGTTCTAAGGTTGTTTTATATGATTTGAAGTTTCGACTGAGTTTGTATGATGTTTTAGGACTTGTTGGTATAATATGATGGGGTCGCAAGGGGCGTGGGTGTATTTTTGGATCATTGGTTGAAAGACTAGTAAAGTTAAAAGATTTGAAAGTTTGACCGTGGTCAATATCGGGTCAAGACGATCCCTTTTTAGTGTTTTGAGTGTGTGAGCAGGTCCTTAGCGTCTTTTGTGATTGAAATTCATATATGGTTTGTGTCCGGAAGATTCCGGATGAGTTTCGGGGTGGTTTCAGATCATTTCAGAGAAGTTTGAGTTTGATGGTTTCTGGTGAGGTACTGTTCACTCGCAATTGCGAATAATTTATCGCAATTATGAACACTGTTCATTGGAGTTTACTGTGTACTCGCAATTGTGATGGATTTTAGATTTTAGTGCAGTTCGCAATAGCGAGCACTGTTCATGGGAGGTTACTGTTCATTCGCAAATGCAAAGTTTTTGTCCGCAAATGCGAACCTGGAGCTCCGGAAGAGGCGACTTTTGGGAGATTTTCAAGAAAATCAACGGGGTAAGTATTCTTAACTCAATATTGGTGACATTACCCGAATCCATGGTTGTTTTTAATATTTAATGGGTGAATTAAGTTGGATAATTTGGAAAACCCTCTTGGTTTAATTTATAGATTTGAGGGGCGAGTTGATATCGAAATTAGGTAAAATTGATATGGTTAGACTTTTGGTTGAATGCGCTTTTGGATTTTGTAACTTTTGTCGGGTTCCGAAATGTGGGCCCCACGGACAATATTTGGGTGAAATTTCAAATTTTGTTGGAAAATTAGTATTTGCATATGGAATTGATTCCTTTAATTTGTTTTGACTAAATCGAATTATTTGTGGCTAGATTCGAGGCGTTTGGAGGCCGCTTCGCGAGGCAAAGACATCGCATAATAAAGAATTACACGGGTTGAGGTAAGTAACAGTTCTAAATTTGGTCCTAAGGGTATGAAACCCCGTATTGTTGTGATATGTGATTGGTTTTGAGGTGACGCACATGCTAGGTGATGGGCGTGTGGGCGTGTAGCGTAGGAATTGTGTCTTGGTCAAATTCCATAGAACTGTGTAGTTGAATAATCTGTTGTTATCTGTACATTCTCCATGTGAGAAATTGAACCACAAATCATGTTTAAATTATGTGTTGGTACTGTAGGGACCCACAGAGGTCGTGTACATGTTGAATTGTATGATAAATTATTATTTTGTACTCAAACATAGTTTACTTGTTTATTTTATCTCAGTTTCTATTGTCCCTTGTTGATGCATCATATCATTTCTGTTGGGGCTGATTTTCATGATTTCTGAGAGCTCGAGAGACTGGAGAGATTTATGACTGAGTGGAGCCGAGGGCCTGATTGTGAGATATTGATACTATAGCACGTGAGTTGTCTATGCAGCACGTGAATTGTCCATGCGGATCTAGATATTATACTATAGCATGTGAGTTGTCCGTTCAGCAAGTGAGTTGTCCGTGCGAATCTAGATATTAATACTATAACACATGAGTTGTCCGTGCAGTATGTGAGTTGTCCGTGCGAATCTATATATTATACTATGGCATATGAATTGTCCGTGCAGCATGTGAATTGTCCGTGCATATTATAGCGGTTGGGCTGAAGGAGCCCCTCCGGAGTCTGTACACACCCCTAGTGAGCGCAGGTACCTACTGAGTGCGAGTGTTGAGTGCTGAGTGTTGAGTGAATGGAATGGCTGAGTGACTGTGGTCCTAAGATGATGCATTTGATTTCATTATTGTCGCACCTCAGATGTCTTATACCACTATTTTGAAAATTTCTAAGAGATATTATCTTATGTTTTAGTTGAACCTAACATGAAATTACTGTTTTGGCATTAAATGTTGAATTTGAAAGCATGCCTACCTTGTTATGTTGGAAATTACTGTAATTGGACTCAGCTGTGAAGCTCGTCACTACTTTTGGTTCTTTATTTAGTATTGTTACTTGCTGAGTTGGTTGTACTCATACTACATCCTGCATTTTGTGTGCAGATTCAGGTGTTTCCAGACAGAGTGGGTGTTGATTTCTTTGCACAGTTGATTATTCGAAGATTTTGAGGTAGCTGCCGGTGTTTCTCAAACCTTGTTTCTCCTTCCTTTTCTTCTTTATTACTGTATTTGGTCTCAAACTATAATGGACCATGTTTTCCAGACTTGCGATGTACAAATACTCATGTACTTTGTGACACACGATAGTTGAAAATTCTGCATTATATTTTGGGTTTTCTATCCCGGTTATGAAAACTTTTACTATTGAAACTGCTTTAAATTCATTATTGTTAAAAGTGTTGGAAATATTTGTGAGAAATCGGCTTGCCTAGTACCACGTTAGGCGCCATCACGACAGGTTAGGATTTTGGGTCGTGACAAGTTGGTATCAGAGCCTAGGTTACATAGGTCTCACGAGTCATGAACAGGTTTAGTAGAGTCTTTCGGATCGGTACGGAGACGTCTGTACTTATCTTCTAGAGGCTGCCGAACCCTTAGGAAAAACAAATTCATTTTCTTGTATTATGTTGTGCGAACTTATTGATTCCGGAAACTAAAATTCTTTTATTCTTTTATGCGTAAGATGAGTAGGGGCAGAGCGACCGGTCCAGACGAGATTCCGGTGGAATTTTGGAAGTGTGTGGGGCGAGCAGGTTTGGAGTGGTTGACTAGGTTGTTTAATAGTATTTTTGAGGGGAAGAGGATGCCGGATGAGTGGAGGTGGAGCACGGTGGTTCCATTGTATAAGAACAAAGGTGATATCCAGAGTTGTAACAATTATAGGGGTATCAAATTACTGAGTCATACCATGAAAGTGTGGGAGAGGGTGGTTGAAGCGAGGGTGAGGATGACGGTGTCTGTATCCGACAACCAGTTCGGGTTCATGCCGGGTCGTTCGACTACAGAAGCTATACACCTTGTTAGAAGGTTGGTGGAACTATACAGAGAGAGGAAGAAGGATCTGCACATGGTGTTTATTGACCTAGAGAAAGCGTACGACAAGGTTCCTAGAGAAATTCTCTGGAGATGCCTGGAGGC
>AWOL01S0052717.1:38272-51162 GCA_000715115.1 Nicotiana otophora
TTTCGGAAACAGCCTCTCTACTCCTTCGGGGTAGGGGTAAGGTCTGCGTACACACTACCCTCCCCAGACCCCATTAATGGGATTCTACTAGGTTGTTGTTGTTGTTGTTCTCACAGATGGTGAGGACACGTACTACCGGATCGGACGGTCAGCCACCAGTATTGCATGTTAGGGCTCTGAGAGGCCTGGGCCGAGGTAGAGGTAGAGGTATAGCTCGTACAACAGTTAGAGCAGCACCTGTAGCACCACCAATTGCTACAGCTCAGGAGCAGATTCCGGATATAGTTGAGCCGGCGGGACCAGCTCAGGCACCAGCAGTGCCCATTGTGATTCCAGACCTTCAGGAGGCTCTAGCACATATACTGACTGTTTGCACAGGCCTTGCTCGGGTGGTTTCGGATCAGGCCACACCAACCACTTCTCATGCCAGGAGAGGTACTCATACCCTTGTTACACGTACTCCAGAGCAGGTAGTGCAGGGACTCCAGATACCGGGGGACTACCAGCCCAACCGGTTGCAGCTGCTCAGGCCCCGGTAGTCCCCGTTATGGAAGATGATGAGCAGAGGAGACTTGAGAGATTTGGGAGGCTTCGACCTCCATCATTTAGCGGTGCTGAGTCAGGGGATGCTAAGGGTTTTCTGGATAAGTGCCAGCGAATGCTTCAGACAGCGGGTATTCTGGAGACCAGTGGGATCTCATTCACTACTTTTCAGTTTTCTGGGGCTACCTTCAGATGGTGGGAGGCTTATGAGAGACACAGGTTGATTGGTGCAGCACCATTTACATGGTAGGCATTCTCTATTCTCTTTTTGGAGAAGTTCGTGATGCAGTCTCGTAGGTAGGAGATGTGCAGACAGTTTGAGCAGCTTCGGCAGGATGGCATGTCTGTGACCTAGTACGAGATAAGATTTTTTGAGTTGGCTCGTCATGCAGTTTGGTTGGTTCCCACTGATAGGGAGAGGATTAGGAGGTTCATTGATGGCCTCATGTATAATCTGTGGTTGCTTATGACTAGGAAGAGAGTATCTGGTGCCACTTTTAACAAGGTGGTTGACATTGCTCGACAAATAGAAGTGGTCTGTAGCCAGGAGCGTGGTGACAGGAAGGCCAAAAGGCCTCGAGATTCGGGCGATTTTGGTGGGATACCTTTTGGGGGACAATCCTACCACAACAGGGGTCGTCCTTATAGGCCTGCTCAAATGACTCGTCCAGCTCATCGTCGTACATCAGCTAGCCACGGTTCTTACAATGCTCACTCAGGAATGTCTTCATTTAATGCACTACCAGCGCAGAGTTCTCACCATGCCTCGTCCGCTTAGGCTTCTACAGGTAATTTCTCGGGTTATCAGGAGCATTAGTTCCGTCAGAGGAGGGGTTGTTTCGAGTGCGGAGAATTTGGTCATTTCACGAGAGATTGTCATAGGCTATTGAGTAGGGCTGCAAGGCAGAGTTCTCGGCTGACGACACTAGCACTAGCAGTTACACCACCCGCCCAACCAGCTCGGGGTGAGGCTCAGCTAGTTAAAGGTCGCCCAAGAGGGGGAGGCCAATCAAATGGCAGTCAGGCCCCATTCTATGCTTTTCCTGCCCGGCCAGATGTTGTTGCCTCAGATGCAGTGATCACAGGTATTGTCTCAGTGTGCTACAGATAAGCTTCTATATTATTTGACCCCGGTTCTACTTATTCGTATGTATCATCGTACTTTACTCATTATCTGGATATGCCCCGTGAGTCCTTAGTTTTACTTGTTCGTGTATCTACATTGGTGGGCGATATTATTATTGTGGACCGTGCGTATCGGTCATGTGTGGTAACTATTAGGGGGTTGGAGACTAGAGTTGATCTCTTATTGCTTAGTATGGTTGATTCCGATGTAATCTTGGGTATGGATTGGTTGTCTCCATGTCATGTTATTCTGGACTGTCACGCAAAATCGTAACGTTGGCGATGCCGGGTTTGCCGAAGGTTAAATGGAGAGGTTCTCTAGATTATGTTCCCAGCAGGGTAATTTCTTATTTGAAGGCCCAATGTATGGTTGGAAAAGGGTATTTGTCATATTTGGCATTTGTGAGAGATGTTGATGCAGATACTCCTACTATTGATTCAGTATCGATAGTGCGAGACTTTCCGGATGTATTTCCTACAGACCTGCCGGGTATGCCACACGACAGGGATATTGATTTCGGTATTGATTTGGTGTCGGGCACTCAGCCCATTTCTATTCCTCCATATGGTATGGCACCAACTGAGTTAAAGGAATTGAAAGAGCAACTTCAGGAACTTTTCGATAAGGAGTTTATTAGGCCTAGTGTATCGCCTTGGAGTGCACCGGTTCTGTTCATGAAAAAAAAAGATGGTACTATACGGATGTGTATCGATTACAGGAAATTGAACAAAGTTACAATCAAGAATAAGTATCCTTTATCGCGTATTGATGATTTGACCAGCTTTAGGGAGCGAAGGTATTCTCCAAAATTGATCTGAGATCCGGGTATCACCAGTTAAAAATTAGGGACTCGGATATTCTAAAGACGACATTCAAGTCCCGCTATGGTCACTATGAATTTCTCGAGATGACTTTTGGGCTGACCAACGCCCCAACAACATTTATGCATTTGATGAATAGTATATTATAGTCATATCTTAATTCATTTGTCGTAGTATTTATTGATGATATCCTGGTGTACTCACGTAGCCAGAAGGAGCATGTACAACACTTGGGTATTGTATTACAAAGGCTGAGAGAGAATAGACTGTATGCCAAATTCTCTAAGTGTGAGCTCTGGTTTAGTTCGGTGGCATTCTTGGGACACATAGTGTCCAATGAAGGAATTAAGGTAGATTCGAAGAAGATAGAGCCAGTTCAGAGTTGGCCCAGGCCATCTTCAGCTACTGAGATTAAAAGTTTTCTCATCTTAGCCGGTTATTATCGTCACATTGTGGAGGGTTTCTCATCTATCGCATCGCCTATGACTATATTGACCCAGAAATGTGCTCCGTTCAGATGGTCAGATGAATGTGAAGAAAGCTTTCAGAAGCTTAAGATAGCTTTTACTACAACACCAGTATTGGTGTTTCCTACATGTTCAGGGTCTTATACTGTGTATTGTGATGTGTCGCGTATTGGTCTCGGCGCAGTGCTGATGCAAAACGGTAGGGTGATTGCCTATGCATCCAGACAATTAAAGGTTCATGAGAAGAATTATCCGGTCCATAACCTTGAGTTAGCAACAATTGTTCATGCCTTGAAGATTTGGCGGCATTTTTTGTACGATGTCCACTGTAAGGTTTATACCGATCACTAGAGTCTACAATATCTGTTTAAATAGAAGGATCTTAATTTGTGACAGCGGAGGTGGTTGGAGTTGCTTAAGGATTATGATATCACCATTCTCTATCATCGCGGAAAGGCTAATATGGTGACCGATGCCTTGAGTCGTAAGGCGGAGAGTTTGGAAAGTTTAGCATATCTAACAGTAGCAGAGAGGCCTTTAGCCTTAGATGTTTAGGCCTTGGCCAACCAGTTTGTTAGATTGGATATTTCCAAGCTGAGTCTAGTTTTGGCTTGTGTGGTTTCTCACTCTTTTCTTTATGATCGTATCAGAGAACGTCAGTATGATGACTCTCATCTGCTTGTCCTTAAGGACACGGTTCAGCACGGTGATGCCAAGGAAGTCACTATTGGGGATGCGAGTATATTACGGATGTAGGGCAAGCTATGTGTGTCTAATGTAAATGGTTTGAGTGAGTTGATTCTCCAGGAGGCTCACAGTTTGTGGTACTCCATTCATCCAGGTGCCGTGGAGATGTATTAGGATTTGAGGCAGCACTATTGGTGAAGGCGAATGAAGAAAGATATAGTTGGGTTTGTAGCTCGGTGTTTAAATTGTCAACGGGTGAAGTACGAACATCATAGATTGGGTGGATTACTTCAGAGACTTGAAATTCCGGAGTGGAAGTGGGAGCGTATTACCATGGACTTCGTAGTTAGGCTCCCATGGACTTTGATGAAGTTTGATGCTGTTTGGGTGATTATATATCGGTTGACCAAGTCCGCGCATCTTATTCCAGTTGGTACTAATTATTCTTCAGAGCGGTTGGCTAAGATTTATATCTGCGAAATTGTTTGCCTACACGGTGTGTCGGTGTCTATCATTTTAGATCGAAGTACGCAGTTTACATCACAGTTTTGGAGGGTAGTATAGCAAGAATTAGGTACACAGGTTCAGCTGAGTACAACATTTCACCCTCAGACAGACGGACAGTCTGAGCGCACTATTCAGATATTGGAAGATATGCTATGCGCTTGTGTTATAGATTTCGGGGGTTCTTGGGATCAATTTCTGCCACTGACAAAGTTTGCTTACAATAACAGCTACCAATCGAGCATTCAGATGAATCCGTATGAGGCTTTATATAGGAGACGATGTCGGTGGGTTGGTTTGAGCCGGGTGAGACTAGGCTATTGGGTACTGATTTGGTTCAGGATGCTTTGGAGAAGGTTAAATTGAATCAGGAACGGCTTCGCACGGCGCAGTCTAGACAGAAGAGTTATGCCGACCTGAAGGTCAGTGATGTTGATTACATGGTTGGGGAGAAGGTTCTTCTTAAGATTTCACCTATGAATGGTGTGTTAATGTTCGGGAAGAAGAGAAAGTTGAGCCCTCGGTATATTGGGCTTTTTGAAATACTTAAGAAGATTGGAGGGGTGGCTTATGAACTTGCTTTGCCACCTAGTCTATCAGGTGTTCATCCAGTGTTTCATATATCTATGCTTCAGAATTACATTGGAGATCCGTCTCATGTTTTGGATTTCAGCACAATGCAGTTGGATGGTAATTTGACTTATAAGTGGTGCCGGTGGCCAATTTAGACTGGCAGGTTCGAAAGCTGAGATCAAAGAACATAGCTTCAGTGAAAGTGCAGTGGAGAGGCCGGCCAGTTGTAGAAGCTACTTGGGAGATTGAGCGGGAGATGCGAAGCAAATATCCACACATATTTGACGCTCCAAGTATGATTCTAAACTTGTTCGAGGACGAACGTTTGTTTGAGAGGGGGAGAATGTAATGACGCAGTCGGCCGTTTTGAGTATTACAGCCCCGTTTATCCATTTACTGCTTAATTTCTAATTTATAGTTATTTTATGACTTACCGGGTTAGTTGGTTCGTGCCCGGAAAGAATTTTGGAGTAAATTGAGATACTTAGTCTTATAATTGAAAACTTAAGTTGAAAACATTGATTGGATGTTGACTTATGTGTGAATGACCCTTGATTTGAATTTTGATGGTCTCGTTAGCTTTGTTGGGTGATTTTGCACTTAGGAGCGTGTCCGGATTGTGATTTGGAGGTCCGTAGTGAAGTTAGGCTTGAAATGGCGAAAGTTGAATTTTTGAAAAGTTTGACCGGGGAGTTGACTTTTTGATATTGGGGTCGGAATCCAATTCTGAAAATTGAAATAGGTCAGTTATGTCATTTATGACTTGTGTGCAAAATTTGAGCCCAATCGGACTTGATTTGATAGGTTTCAGCATTGAATGTAGAAGTTAGAATTTTTTTAGTTTCATTAAGCTTGAATTGGGGTATGATTCGTGGTTCTAGCGTTGTTTGATGTGATTTGAAGTTTCAACTAAGTTCATATGATATTTTAGGACTTGTTGGTATGATTTGACGGGGTCGCGAGGGGCTTAGGTGTATTTTTGGATCATTGATTGAGAGACTAGTAAAGTTAAGAAATTTGGGAGTTTGACCGTGGTCAATATCAGGTCAAGACGACCTCTTTTCAATGTTTTGAGTGCGCGAGCAGGTCCGTAGTGTGTTTTATGATTGAAATTCATATATGGTTTATATCCGAGAGGTTCCAGATGGGTTTCGGGGTGGTTTCGGATCGTTTCGGAGAAGTTTAAGTTTGCTGGTTTCTGGTGAGGTACTGTTCACTCGTAATTGCGAACAATTTATCACAATTACGAACACTGTCCATTGGAGGTTACTGTGCACTCGCAATTGCAAACAATTTATCGCAATTGTGATGGTGTTTGGATGTGCAGTTCGCAATTGCGAACAATTTATCGCAATTGCGAACACTGTTCATGGGAGGTTACGGTTCATTCGTAAATGCAAAGTTTTTGTCCGCAAATATGAACCTAGACAGAATGTTTAAGATCTGAAAATGGGACTTCGTCCCATTTTCCATTTTTGACGATTTGGAGCTCGGGAAGAGGCGATATTTGGGAGATTTTCAAGGAAAATAACTAGGTAAGTGTTCTTAACTCAATATTAGTCAAATTATCCGAATCCATGGTTGTTTTTAACATTTAATGGGTGAATTAAGTTGGAAAATTTGGAAAACTCTCTTGGTTTAATTTGTAGATTTGAGGGTCGAGTTGATGTCGGAATTAGGTAAAATTGGTATGGTTAGACTCATGATTGAATGAGCTTTCGGATTTTATAACTTTTGCCGGGTTCCGAGACGAGGGCCCCACATGCGATTTTTGGGTAAAATTTTGGTTTTTGTTGTAAAATTAGTATTTTCATATGGGATTAATTCCTATAATTTGTTTTGACTGAATCAAATTATTTGTGGCTAGATTCGAGGCGTTTGGAGGCCGATTCACGAGGCAAAGGCATTACAGAATAAAAAATTACACGGTTTGAGATAAGTAATAGTTTTAAAATTGGTCATGAGGGTATGAAATCCTAGATTGTTGTGATATGTGATTAGTTTTGAGATGACGCACATGCTAGGTGACGGGCGTGCGGGCGTGCGGGCGTGCACCATAGGAATTGTGACTTGGTCAAATTCTATGGAACTGTGTAGTTGAATTATCTCTTGTTATCTGTACATTCTCCATGTAATAGAGAAATTGAACCACAAATCATGTTTAGATTATGTGTTGGGACTGTAGGGACCCACAAAGATCGTGTACATGTTGAATTGTCTGCTAAATTACTGTTTTGTACTCAGTCACAATTTACTTGTTTATTTTATCTCAATCTCTATTATTCCTTGTTGATGCATCATATCATTTTTGTTGGGCCTGATTTTCATGATTTCTGAGATCCCGAGAGACTGGAGAGATTTATGACTGAGTGAGGCCGAGGGCCTGATTGTGAGATATTGATACTATAGCATGTGAGTTGTCCGTGCAACACGTGAGTTGTTCGTTCGGATCCAGATATTATACTATAGCACGTGAGTTGTCCGTGCGGATCCAAATATTGATACTATAGCAAGTGAGTTGTCCGTGAGGATCCACATATTATACTATAGCACGTGAGTTGTCCGTGCGGATCCAAATATTGATACTATAGCAAGTGAGTTGTCCGTGAGGATCCACATATTATACTATAGCACGTGAGTTGTCCGTGCGGATTATAGCGCTTGGGCTGAAGGAGCCCCTCCAGAGTCTGTACACACCCCCAGTGAGCGCAGGTACTTACTGAGTGCGAGTGTTGAGTGCTGAGTGAATGGAATGGTTGAGTGACTGTGGTCCTGAGAGGATGAATTTGATTTCATTATTGTTGCACTTCAGCTGTCTTATACCACTGTTTTGAAAATATTTTAGAGATATTATCTTATGTTTCAGTTAAACCTGATATGAAATTACTGTTTTGGCATTAAATGTTGAACTTGAAAGCATGTCTTCCTTGTTATGTTGGAAATTATTATAATTGGACTCATCTATGAAGCTCGTCACTACTTTCAGTTCTTTTATTTAGTATTGTTACTTGCCGAGTTGGTTGTACTCATACTACACCCTGCATTTCGTGCGCAGATCCAGGTGTTCCCGGACAAAGTAGGTGTTGATTTCTTCGCACAATTGATTATCCGGAGATTTCGAGGTAGCTGTCGATGTTTCGCAGACCTTGTCTCTCCTTCCTTATCTTCTTGATTACTGTATTTGGTCTCAAACTATTATAGATCGTGTTTTCCAGACTTGCGATGTATAGATACTCATGTACTCTGTGACACCCCGATAGTTGGAAATTCCACATTATGTTTTGGGTTTTCTATCCAGTTATGAGAACTTTTACTATTAAAACTGCTTTAAATTCATTCTTGTTAAAAGTGTTTGAAATATTTATGAGAAATCAGCTTGCCTAGTACCACGTTAGGCGCCATCACGACAGGTTAAGATTTTGGCTCGTGACAATTTTATACCTAAAATAATACTAGAGTTTCTCATGTCTTTCATCTCAAAATTAGAAGACAAAAAAAAGTTTTTTGTGTACTAAATCAAGATTAGAACTAAAAATAAGCATATAATCCAGATAAAGATAAATAATTACACAATCAAATCATCATATTCACATGTTGTACAAATATTATCTATTTTAATCGATAAAAACTATCATTAATCAAAACTTGATCAAATTTTTCATGCTACTGTTTGGGTACTTGCGTTAGACCATAAACTGATTTTATCAGCTTACACACTTTATTTCTTGCACAGTCACTATACATCCTTCAGGTTGTACCATGTAAACTTTTTCTTCTAAATTACCATTTTAAAAGGGAGTTATAATATCTATTTGATAAATAAAAAGCTTATAAATAGAAGCTAAGACGAATAAAATATGAATTAAGAAAATTCTAGTTACAGGAGCATGAAGATCAAAATAATCAATATTTTACTTTAAATAAAATATTTTGCAATAAGTCTAGCTTTGTATTAATTAGTGTGATCACCTCGATTGAGTTTCTTCTTAAAAAATTATTTACACCTAATAGGTTTAGCTCCCGAGGTAAATCAACTAAAATTCAAGTTTTATTTTGTGAAATTGAATTTATTTCTACATCAATAGCTTCTTTCCAAAATGAGGCATCAGAGGAAAAAATTGCTTCTAAATATTATAAAGGATTATTATCCACAAGATAATTATAAAAATTATTACTAAAAAGACTTTTCTTTCCTTGGTATTTTGTTTTTTCTTAAATCTTTATTTTCTAACTCATTTTGAATAATAGGAACATGAGAAGTATTATTACTTTGAGCTACAAAAGCATGAGAAATCTTCAAGTTTTAAAGAAAAAATATTTTCAAAAATAATGTTGCGCTCAAGCACATCACTTTTGACAAATCATCTATAATTATCACATAATATTTTTCTTCCTCTAGTCATAATTTGTTTTAAGTCTCCTAAATCAGTAGGAATTAAGCTTAACAATTTAGATTCTCTAAATACTAAAGCACATAATTTCTTAGTTTGTTTGGCTTCTTCACAAGCTTCACACTTATCAATATTTGAACAGTTAATATTTAAATAAGACTTTCGGAATGTATCTTCTTAATTTAAGGTAAACTAACATGTCCTAATCTATCGTACCATAATTAAAGAGTCAATTAAGTATGTAGAAGAACTAGCATTTTTATTTATAAATTTGAGTACAAACAAGCCATGGTTATAATAACCATTGCCAACAAAATTATTATTTTTGGTCAACACGACGTTATCATATTCAAAAGAAATCTTCGCCCCTATTTTTTCAAATAATCCTATAAAAACTAAATTGACCCTGATACTAGGAACATGCAATACTTCATTCAAAGCCAATTTTTTTTTTCAGATGTGAGTTTGAGAAGAATTTTACCTTTTTTAAAAACTTGAATAGCCCTTGAGTCACCAAGATATACCACTTCTTTTTCTTCCTCAACTTGGGTGTAAGAAAAATCTTTTTGTTAGCACATATGTGCCTAGTGATATCAGAGTCTAACACCCAATCTTTCACGTTGGCCACGAAGTTCACTTGAAAAACAACCACATCAATTATATCATCTGCTTTGGATTCAGTCAAATTTACTTTAGCCTTAGCGAAATTGTTAGTTACAGTCTTTTTCCGGCATTGAGCAACATGCTGGCCATGTTTGCCACACACAAAGCAATTGTTTTTTTTCTTGAAAGTTTGATTATTGGTTTTGGGCTTATAACCATTTTTTTAAGCATACCTGCTATTTGATTTGTTCTGGTGTTTGTTGTCCTCCACAAAGTTGACTCTAGTAGCAATTTTTTTTTTCTTTGTCAGCAACAACTAATTGCTTGCAGTTGGTATTTTCAATTATAATATACCTAACCAAGTCTTTCAGTAACAATTGCTTTATGTTTGTGCTTAAGTTGATGTTTGTAGTCACTCTGAGAAGTTTTTCCATATGCATGCCAACAATAAACTATTCAGGCAGGAAATATTTTCAAACTTGGATCTTCAATCGACTTGTGATATTTGTTGATTTGTACAGTTATGTCCTTGTCCTCCGTCATCTTTTACTTCTAGTAGTTTTCAATAATAAATTTTTGTTTGGTAGCATCTTCAACAGTGTACTTCATAATTATTGAATCCCAAATTTTCTTTGCCTCAGTGTAGGAATCACAGATATCTAACAACTCGTTAGAAAGAGTAGAAATTATATTATGTCTACATACCTTATTAGCATGAAGCCTTAGACCTATCTATATATAAGATGCTTCAGTTGGCTTAGGATCAGTAAGGGCGAAAGCAACTCTATACATATTCAAGACAAAATATATGCGTTTCTGCCAGCACTTAAAATTATTTCCACCAAAACTTTAGTTTTTGAACATCAGGGAAATGTTTGTCTTAGGTAATTAGTGATAAAACATCAACAGAAACAATTGGTGCAGCAGGTGTCGCAACATCAACAACACATTAGCAGTATTGTTCTCTATAATAACAACATAAAAATATCCTTAAGATTATTGTAAAAATTAGTTATGAAAAATAAGAATTAGCTTGAGGCGTGCCAAGTATATTATCCTTAAGGATGTTTCGTCCACATAAAATTAGGCGTATTCCAAGAATTCAACAAGCTTTTTAGTATAAATTAGAAGCAGAAACAATAAAGATTAAATAAAAAAAATCAGCACAATAAAATAAAATGAGAAGAAAACGTTTTTCGCTTTTTCCACGCTCTTCAAAGTAAACACAAAGAACTATATATATAGTCCAAAAAAGAAGGTGGATATCTGATGAAAACGTTGAAGCTATTAAGGCTAAATGATAAGAAACATTAAGCCTTCATCAAATGGTCAATTGACTTTGTCAAAAACTAACGGTTAAATCTCATTATTATAGATAGTCAGAGGTGTATATGAGTCGGGTTGGTTCAGATTTTCTAATTACCAAACCAAATCAATTGTATCGGGTTATTAAATCTAAATACCAAACCAAACCAATAAACGTCAAGTTTTTTAATCTCGGTTTTCTCGGGTTTTTCGGATTTTCAGGGTTTTTCGATTTTTTTCTTCATAAAGTCTTCATAACACAAAATGTAAAAGTAGTGCTCTAAATATTTCTTTAATCCTAGTAAGACAGAACTATATAAGATGTTTTTCAATAAAATAACATAAATATGAGATGAATCATGACACTGTACTAAAATATTCGACAATAAAGATAATAAAATCGCATAAAATAAATATTATTAATAAGCCATAATGAAAACAAACATAATTTAAAATTATGACTAATAAGTACTATTATTTACATGACTAACAACTAAAAGAAAAATAATTTATACATTTTATTTAAACCGTGAAAAAACTAAAAATAGATATCCAACACTATTTTCATTCATAGTACAATTGAATTGAATGTCTTTTATTAGCATTAGTATTGATTTGATTTTGATTTAGGAACATAATTTAAAATTATACAAATTATTTGTTATAAACATCAACAATATATTTAAAATAATTAATATAATAAAGACCAGTGCCGGCTCAACCACCGACGAGCCCCCAAAAATAGAGGCCCCAAAATTTAGTCCCTTATGTTTATAAATTATAACATATGTTTTATCTATAAATATAAAATAATTACTACTAATAGTTATGATTAATTATAAGAATTTTTCTTCGATCATTTACTGGTTTTCTGCCAACTTACACAATCATTAGTTACATAGTAACATATTTTATGTTATTTTTTAATAAATGTGCTTGATGTAATTATGAATATAAGTGGTCGACAAATTAAATCTGCAACCTTTTTATACTTATTTTACTCTAATTTGAATCACTTTTGTTTACAACTTTAGTTTTGTATAAATTTTTTTCTTTTCAGGCTATTGTAGACACGTTTCCAGTAAATTAGCTCATGAAAAACTCCAAATTAAAATATAAGTATTTAGCACACGATCGTTGCTTTGGAAGGCAGTGATCAAAATTCTAGTTAAAAAATCTTATTTAAGATCAGCAAAGTTTCAATAAAGATTAAGTGGATTGGTTACATTATTAATTGAAAAAAAATTGCTCTATAAAAATTGATCATAAAAAAATAATTAGCAATTTTGCATCGGAAAAAGCTAAAAAATAAACTTCAAAAAGAAAAATACGAGAATTTTATTAAATAAAGATTTGGCTTTAGGCCACCTACTCTGTGGAGCCGCCTATGATAAAGACGCATTAACATGATATTAAGAGAATGAACAGACACATGATTTTGAATATTTTGTTTTGAGATATCAAAATTATTTTTCTATCATAATTATATAATCATAAATAATTGTGGGTATATACACACGTACGCAAGGTTATACATAGTATATACACATCATTGAAATTTATTTTCTCAAACTTGACATATACTGAGTTAAACCAGGTAAATTTGTGGAGGGTGGCTAAAATGTGCTATATTATCCTTCTCAATTTTCAGAGGGTGTCATATTTCTTTTAAAAAATTGAAGCGGAATATTCTTGATACTATTCAGTCCAGTAAAAGCGAAATCCAAAAAAGTAAAAGACGAAAAAAGAGAAGGTAAAAATAAAAAAAAGTTCTGACAGCTGCCCGATAATCCACCAAACAGCAACGGGCACCTACCCGATCTCTTACCGGGCAGGAACAAACTCCGAGGTACTTCTCCACTCCTTTTTT
>AWOL01S0052719.1:0-16585 GCA_000715115.1 Nicotiana otophora
TTTCTGAGCTTACGTCAATTGACTTATGATGACTCGTACATACGAAAACATGGGTTGTAACAGTTCTACCAGCCCAACCTATTGCAGTGGCTCAGGCCTCGATTGGTCCACCGATGAGTGATGAGGATCAGAAGAGGCTAGAGAGGTTTGGGAGGCTCGAGCCTCTATCATTCAGTGGGGCTGAGTCAGAGGATTCTAAGGACTTCTTAGACAGGTGCTAGTTGATTCTTCGCACGGTAGGTATTCTGGAGACTAGTGGGGTCTCATTTACTAATTCATAGCTGTCGGGGGCAGCCTTAAGATGGTGGAAGGCTTATGATTTGATCAGGCCAGCCAACACTACACCAGTTACGTGGCATGAGTTCTCCGTTCTCTTCTTGTAGAAGTTTGTGCCACAGACCGGCCGGGAGTAGTTGCACGGGCAGTTTGAGTAACTACGCTATGAGGGTATGTCCGTGACCTAGTATGAGATGAGATTTTCAGAATTGGCTCGTCACGCGATCTTATTGGTTCACACAGAGAGGGAGAGGATTAGGAGGTTCATTGATGGCCTCAACTATAGACTACGCTTTGTCATGACTCGGGTGATTGCATCGGGTGCTAGGTTCGACGAGGTGGTTGGTATTACTAGGCAGCTAAAGAAGGTCCGTAGCTAGGAGCCTGAGGAGAGGGAGGCCATGAGGCCTCGTGGTTTGGGTGGTTTCAACAATGTGTCTTCCGATAGTGCGATAATTTTCAAATGTATTTCCTGTAGAGTTGTCGGGCATGCCGCCCGATAGGGACATTGATTTTTTTATTGATATGGTGTCGGACACTCATACCATCTCTATTCCTTCGTATCGTATGCCACCCGCAGAGTTGAAGGAATTGAAAGAGCAACTTCAGGAGCTTCTTGATAAAGGGGTTCATTAGGCCTAGTGTGTCGCCTTATGGTGCACCAGTTTTGTTTGTGAAGAAGAAGGATGGTACTATGCGGATGTGCATTGACTACAGACAATTTAACAAAGTTAAATTAAGAACACGTATCCTTTGCCGTGCATTGATGACTTATTTGACCAGTTTCAGGGAGCTAGAGTATTCTCTAAGATTGATTTAGGTCTGGGTATCACCAGTTGAAGATTCAGGACTCAGAGATTCTGAAGACAATATTCAGGACCCGCTATGGTCACTATGAGTTCCTTGTGACATCTTTTGGGCTGATCAATGCGCCCGCAATATTCATGCATCTGATGAACAATGTATTCCATCCATATCTTGATTCGTTCGTCATAGTATTTATTGATGATATTCTGGTGTACTCACGTAGACAGGAGGAGCATGCACAACACCTGAGGATTGTACTACAGACGTTGAGGGAGGAGAAGCGTTATGCCAAGTTCTCTAAATGTGAAATTTGGCTCAGTTTGATGGAGTTCTTAGGGCATGTGGTGTCCACTGAGGGGATTAAGGTGGAACCGAACAAGATTGAGGCGGTTCAGAGTTGATCTAGTCCATCTTCAACTACTGAGATTCGAAGTTTTCTCTGCTTGGCTGAATATTACCGTCTCTTCGTGGAGGGTTTTTCCTCCATTGCAATGCCTTTGACCAGGTTGACCAAGAAGGATGCTCCATTCTGGTGGTCGAATAAGTGTGAGGAGAGCTTTCAGAAGCTCAAGACTACCTTGACCACGACTCCAGTTCTAGTTTTGCCTTCACCATCGGGTTCTATACAGTGTATTGTGATGCTTCTCGGATTAGTATTAGGTTGTCTTGATGTAGGAGGGTAGAGTGATTGCTTTTGCTTCATTCCAGTTGCAGTTGCATGAGAAGAACTACCCCGTTCACGATTTAGAGTTGGTAGCCATCGTCCATGTATTGAAGATTTTGAGGCATTATCTCAACAGCATGTCATGTGAGGTATTTACGGATCATCGGCGTCTTCAGCACTTGTTCAAGCAAAAAGATCTAAATTTGAGGCAACAGAGATGGTTGGAGCTGCTAAAGGTCTATGATATTACCATTTTGTATCATCCTGGGAAAGCCAATGTGACGGACGATGCCTTGAGTAGGAAGGATGTCAGTATGGGTGGCCTTGCATTTATTCCTGTTGGGGAGAGACCGCTTGCATCAGATGTTAAAGATTTGGCCATTCGGTTTGTGAGGTTAGATGTTTTAGAGCCTAGCCAGGTTCTAGCTTATGTGGTTTCTCGGTCCTCTTTATATGATCGCATCAGAGAGCCTCAGTATGACGACCCCTATTTGCTTTTCCTTAAGGACACGGTTCAGCACGGCGATGCCAAGGAGGTTTCTATTGGGGATGATGGGGTGTTTTGACTGCAATGTCAGATTTGTGTGCCCAATGTTGATGGGTTACGTGAGTTGATTCTTGAGGAGGCCCACAGTTCATGGTATTTCATTCATCAGGGTACCGCAAAGATGTACCAGGACTTGAAGAAGAACTATTGGTGGAGGAGCGTGAAGAAAGACATAGTGGAGTTTGTAGCTCGGTGTTTGAAATGTCAGCAGGTGAAGTACGAGCATCAGAGCCCGGGCGGTTTGCTTCAGAGGCTTGAGATTCCTGAGTGGAAATGGGAGGATATCACCATGGACTTTGTAGGTGGGCTCCCATAAAAGTAGAAGAAGTTTGATGCTATTTATGCAGTCTAGACAGAAGAGTTACACTGATCAGAAGGTTTCTGATGTTTCTTACATGGTAGGAGAGAATGTATTGCTTACAGTTGCACCCATGAAGCGTATTATGAGGTTCGGGAAGAAGGGAAAGCTGAGCCCTCGGTATATTGGCCCTTTAAGTGTTTGAGAGGATGTGAGAGGTGGTTTACAAGCTTGCATTGCCGCCTAGTCTATCGAGTGTTCATCTTGTGTTTCATCATTCCATGCTCCATAAGTATTTCGGAAATCCATCTCATGTTTTGGACTTCGGCACAGTTTAGTTAGATAGAGATTTGACTTATGATGTGGAACCGTTGGCCATTTAGGATCGGCAGGTTCGAAAGTTGATGTCAAAGAATATGGCCTCAGTCAAGGTGCAGTGGAGAGGTCAGCCAGTAAAGGAGGCTACTTGGGAGACCGAGCGGGAGACGCAAAGTAGATGTCCATACCTATTTGAGACTCCGGGTATGATTCTAGACTCGTTCGAGGACGAACGTTTGTTAATAGGGGGAGAATATAATGACCCGGCCAGTCTATTTGAGTATTATAGCCCCATTACCCCTTTTATTGTTTATTCTATGTTCATTTATTGTTATGTGACTTTTCGGGGTGGTCGGTTTGGTTTTGGGGATGTTTCGGAATGAGTTGGGATACTTAGTCCCAAGGTTGAAAGCCTAAGTTAAAAGAGTTGACCGGATGTTGACTTGTATATAAATGACTCCAGAATGGAGTTCTGATGGTTCTGATAGCTCCGTATGGTGATTTTTGAGTTAGGAGTGTGTCCGGATCTTTATTTGGAGGTCCGTAGATGATTTTGGCTTGAATTGGAAAAAGTTGGAGAAGTTGAAGTTTGAAGAGTTGAGAAGTTTGACTGAGAGTTGATTTTGTTGTTACCGGGCTCGAGTTTTGGTTCCGGAAGTTGGAATATGTGCGTTGTGTCATTTATGACTAGCGTGCAAAATTTGAGGTCAATCGGAGTTGGTTTGATAGGTTTAGGCATTGATTGTAGAAGTTGATAATCTATTAGTTTCATTAGGCTTGAATTAGGTTGCGTTACATGTTTTTGATATTGTTTGACGTGATTTTGTCACGACCCAAACAGACAGGCCGTGACAGGAACCCGATACCTTACTCAACCGAGTACCAATGTAATACATTTTTGTTATTACATCATCATAGCTAAGTGGACCAGAAGGAACGTTATGAGATAACTAGAGTAAACATGAGGGAATATCCGACATAGAACAACCCAACCTGATATAGAAACTCATACATGTGACATACGGGCCTACAAGGCCTATGTGATCCATTATATACTTAAAATATAGGCCGGCAAGGCCATACAAGTATCTCTCATTGTCTTTCACCATAGGGGTGGATAGAATATATTCAAGCCTTAGGGATACTTAACAAGAAGCTTACACGTATTAGTACATACATGTTCTGATGAAGACCTCACATTTATCCATCATAAGCATGATGCAAAAATCGAGTTCCTCTGACTCAACTCTTCCACAACTATATCGCTTACCAACCATCTTTCTGGATATAGGCATTGTCGTATTATGAATAAGATAGAGTTTAGGAAATTGA
Organism: Nicotiana otophora; assembly: GCA_000715115.1. Classification (NCBI taxonomy): domain Eukaryota; kingdom Viridiplantae; phylum Streptophyta; class Magnoliopsida; order Solanales; family Solanaceae; genus Nicotiana; species Nicotiana otophora. The sequence continues at coordinate 4,243 of AWOL01S0052719.1, forward strand.
TTTCTTACAACTGAGCTCTACCACACGATCTAGAGTAAGAAGAAAGAGTGACAGTCCTAAATGCATTGTAGCCTCCTTCTTATAAGTGTGGTGCACAACACACCCATAAACGAGACTCTACTAGACACGACTTGTACACTCCCTAGGACAGAACTGCTCTGATACCCCTTCTGTCACGACCCAAACAGACGGGCCGCGATGGGTACTCGGTACCTTACTCAACCGAGTACCAACGTAACATAGTTTTCTTATTACATCATCATAGGTAAGTGGGCCAGAAGGAGCGTCATGAGATAACCAGAGTGAACATAAGGGAACCTGATATAGAAACTCATACCTGTGACATACTGGCCTATAAGGCCTATGTGATCCATTATATACTTAAAATATAGGCCGACAATGCCATACAAGTATCCGTATACATGACATCTGTCTACAAGCCTCTAAGAGTACATACTTATCATAAAGGTCGAGACTGGGCCCTGCCTTACCAAACAATACGTGTCTAAATCATACTGACCAAACAAGCAACTCTGGAGCAAATGGAGCGCACCAACATCATCCACTGAGGTGATAGCCTACTTGGAGGACTCTCGACCTGTCTATCGGGACCTGCGGGCCTGAAACGCAGCGTACCCAGGAAAAAGGGACGTCAATACAAATAATGTACCGAGTATGTAAGGAATGAAAATCAGTAAATAATAGATATGAGCGAAACATGGAGTAAAAGACTCGATATGTAAGTCAGAATAGCTTTATGAATCATTTAATACTTATAATGTCATGCATATGCGTATAAATGTCATACAATGCATTGGTACATGCGTTCATAACATCATCAAGCCTCTGAGGGCATCCCATTATATTATCTCGACCACTGTGGGCAAATCATTAACGTATACCAGCTAATCAGGTGGTGGTGCGTATATAATGCCATAACCTTTTCCCATATCCCATATACATATAATATATGCGTATATAACGCCATCTGGTCATGGGACAATGTACATGTATAAATGCATGAAATGCATAAAAAATACATTAATAAGATTTCTCGCAATTTCATAAAATCAATATGCCTTTCGGATAAACTTTATCAAATACGTATTTTTCTGAGACCCATGAACAGAAGATATAATAATAATTCATATGGGGAATCAAGCATATAGATACCCCTAATACTTCTATGAATCGGGTCATTTATGAAAATTGTGCGTTTACTCATTTCGTTTGTATCGTATGGATCTTTCCAAAAGAAAGAACGGATAGCCTTAACATACCTGAAATGATTCTCTTGACAATCCCTTTAATACCCATTGATTGCGACAACACGTAATGCCGGATCGAAGTAGGGAAAAATCCATATGATATTCTTGAGAAAGATTGCACCGTACTCCCTTAGAATCGCAAAATCTCATGTTGCAAAGATACTAAGAATTCTCTTTTGAATTTTTGAAGACACTTGTGGGATTTTCTTGAATTGTTGAAGATGAAAATTCTCACGTTACTCATGAATATGCATCTCTCTTTATGAAGTAAAGAGATCCTTAAATGTGTGAGCTCCATCCGTTGCCTAGAATTGCAATTCTCTTAGAATTGCAAATGCAACATATGTATTTTGATGACTTATATTGGAGTCTTTATTAAAGAGAGTGGGCCCCACTTTATGTTGACTTGGCCATAAGATCTTTTAGTTGTGACACTAAGTACATGAATTAAGAGTCATCTTTAGCTAAAGCTTCTTGGCTGCCATGTGGGGGAATTTTTCCCCACCTATTAAATATTCACAAATACTTAATTACATGGTTAATCTCCCATTAAACTAATAATTAACCAATTATCCACATAATTAAGAATTATCTCAAATTAGTTAAAATACTACTCATTTTTTAACGCACTTTATACATCATACCATCATGGTCATGTGGTACCTTGTATGGCACTAGTCCATAAATACCGGGTATTATAGCTCAGACCGTAGTTTTTCCCAAATTGTCAAACCTCGACGAAAATTATTTTCTTCAATTTGCTTACCCTCTCACTTTCACGAAGTTAGTTATCACTTGATTGGAATAGCATAATGCTTGAAATCCCAAAATAATCTTATTCCCGAACTTATGTCGATTAACTTATGACGAAACGTTAATGTACGAAAATACAGGATGGAACGTCTCGTTTATGAGCTTTTATCAATTTACTTATGGCGTACTTTCACATACGAAAATGTGGGGTGTAACATCATTCCCCCCTTTAGAACATTCGTCCTCGAATGTTGACTGGTGCATTGATAGCTCTTACAAATTGTTTTAATACTGTCCTTGACATCTAGGCAACTATTCTGTGAATAAATCCAAAGGCCAAAGCATTCCCTCCTTTAGGTCTCTTTCTCACACCATGACTTGTGGTCGGAATCCTTTCAATCTTGTAACTGTTGCTACCTTTGGTCATGCAGCCTGTACGACATTTTCCTTGTATGTGCGCCTATGTGACTCTTCCCTTCAGCTTTTAGCCAATCTCTAGACCTCATTCTGGGAACTCTTTCCTTGTCGAACTTATGACTATTGGTATATCTTGTTTCATAGCCCCGGTTATCCACCCGTGTGACTTTACTGCATCTAGGTAGGTCATACTATACCATAACTCTTACCTTGGTTTTATTATTATCGAGGTCTGCTATCCTATTCCAGGTTACTCTCTTGCTACATATCATAGATTTATAAATCCAAGTCCTTCAATGCTTCCTTATTATTGTTCATCTAAAGGATGAAATCCTTATCTCCTCTCATACGTTGGAACTTTATCCATCTATTGTCGATTCACCTTAATGTTGATCCATTGTCTACCACTGATAACTTGACCTCTTATGTAACACTGCCGCTAGGGCTCACGTCTCATCAGGGATATCTAGAGTAATTAGACTGATCCACCTAGGGGCAATACTATACTTCCATAACCGTATTTCATAGCATCCCAATGTCATTCACTTACGTGTGTATTTTAATCCTGTACAATTCTTGAAATCCATTTTTGTTTCTTCTTCAAATCATTACTCAATCGAAGGCCTAAACGTCATACTTTATCTATCACAATTACACCCTCATTCTATTACCAGGGCAGCATTCCATCTCTTTTAAATGCTACTAGTCTTAGACTCTTTTGAGTTCATTCAGGCTATGCTGAGCTTCCTATAAATTAGAGAAACCATCATCTCTCTTGTTTTCGTTGGCTTACTCTCGAGGACTTATCCATTCTCGTCACCTTCTCACTTGCCCTTTCTTAACCTTACTCCTGGCTTCCTATAACCTTGACGCTCTACCATACTTTAGCTTGCGATTTACACATATTCATTTATACTACTCGCAACCTTCCTTCAACTTGCTTGCACGATAGATTTCCTTATGTTATTCTGGAATATCAAGCGAGACATTACATCATCTCTAACTCTTCTTTACTCTCTTAACTAGACTTCTCGGCACCTAGAAACCATAGGTTGGAAGATATGCTACTGACGATGCCGCTATCATTCCTGGATACTGAATCTCAGCGCTTCTGGTCTTCTATCTGAAGTATGGACTATTTACAACCTTCTGCATTTGAATATCTCGTTCTTTGTTTACCTTTACCTTACTTACCTTAAAATTTTGCATCACATCTTCTATCTCTTTCGTGACCTTCCTTCCACATAGGTATAATTCACATCCACAACTCAAAGCTCTATTATAATACTTGCATCTTTGGTTCATGCACAATCTGGTGGGAGCTTCATATTGACTTCTTATGAGGCCAGTACTCTTCTAATTGGCTTTATCGTGGAGCCGTTATAAGATATGGCTATTGTACTACCTCTCTTGTACCTATGATATTAAGAGTGATTCTTGCTATGTTCTCAATCACGATTCCTATAATTCTCTGGGTCCAATAATCAGACTCCTGATTTACATAGTTGATTAAACTCTTTAGTTTCATCTTCCTTCTGATCAGCCTTCATATAGGCTTAAGCTATCTTCCGATATGCGGCTCCTGGTATTAGTTATTAGTTTAGCCTTTCATGGGTGCTATGGAATATCCATGATACAATCTTCTAATAATTCAATCCCTTGTCTATGTCCAGGGCTCAATTCTTTCTTTGAACTTATACCGGAGTCTTCTACGGCTGTATGAATGTCAATATATATGCTGCATGGATAATACTCCGAAATCTTAAGTGCGTTCATAACGTAACTAACTCTGGATCATTGATCGAATAATTCTTTTTGTTCCATCTCAGCTTTCTTTAAACGTAAGCAATTACTTTTCCTGGTCTTTCTACCCCCTGGTTGCATACTCTTTTCCCTTCTTAGCTTCTTGTGCAACTCATATGATTTCAACCATTACTTTTGGTTTCACTTCCTGCTCATTTCCTACGATAGGTGTCGGACCACTTTCTTATGGAGTGCATACAATATTGTAGTGAGACTGCTAGACCATTTCTTCTTCCAGTTACTATGTTTATGTTGAAGCCTTCTTCCTTATTTCATCAGCTAGTTTTTAACTGCAGTACTTAGGGAGGACCCTCTGACTCTTGTAAAGCTACGAGCTTATTACGTCGTATACCCGATAGAATTTTTGATGTCCTTCCTTGCCTATAATTATCCGTAGTTACTTACCTCCACGCCCTTGCGCTTGTAGGGTTGCTTCTAAACTGATATTTTGACTGTCTTCCCACAGGCACTCTCCTTTATTTCCGTAACACTCATATGGTATATTTAACTACCCTAACTCCTATCTGAATATTTCTCAAGTATTATAATGACATTACTATGAGGCTGAATTCACTATATTGGGTTTTACTATGTTTATCTTGCGCGATCCGCTGATTCATCTATAACCTCCTATCTAGCCATAACTAGGCTCTTCCTGAATCAACTACCAATGACTCGTTGGCCCATTCTCAGATCAATATTCCACGTAATCTTTCTTGGGTTATTTCTTTTGTCTTAACTTACATTTCGCACTGGCTCCTAATTTATCAATAACATCTCGGGCAGGAAACCTTACTTCCTTTCCTGGACGTCGTGTTTGCATAATATTCTGGAATCATAGCATATCTGTTGAATTTGAATAATCGCAATCTCATCCCTTTCTCATTTTTATTGCATTATTCCTTTACCATTACATAATTACTAGAACCACTTAATATTGACTTAATGCCACATCACTCCATATTCCCCCCTTTAAGGAGTACTAATACTTGGAGCCACGACGATCTACCTATAGATGTTTTACCTTTTCATTTTTGTCATCTTTTCACATCATCGATGACCCTTACTCGCCTTTGCGGTAATCCTTCTATACCAAGGATAACAAAATTCCTTTCTCGCGAGGGTGACACTTAGTATAATTGACTCATACAGTTCCCTAACCTTAAATTTGCTCACATTGCTTGCTTTAGGGAAGCGTTTTCTTGAATGACCAATCTCTGAACTTCATACGAATCTTCTTCTATTGTCCATTCTATTATCGCCGGAACGAAATCTAAAATTCTCACGATACCTACTATTATCAAATCACTCAATCCCTAATTCACGTTTAGTTTATCCTGTTCATCAGTCCATACTGATTACTATTATTCTAGGGTCTAACATTTCCTTTTGGTAATCATGTTAGAGTCACGAACATATTTCTCGAACTGAGGATATGACTTTATGGCCTATATTCTTTTGTTGTTTCAAGGCCTGTCACCTATCGTCTTTTTCTTCACTTGACTATAGACTCTATAATACTGTCATCTTTTTGATCTACCGTTATCATCCATGTATCGCATCTTACTCATAATGCTTCATTAACTCTCTTCTTGTTTCTCGCTTATATTTATGTCTATCACTTTATTCGAAAAATTCGAACACGACATTTTTTTGCTTTTAGCTCCCCTTGCCCTATCCATTGGCTCTTCGAATTGCCTAATATTCTTTCTCTACTAAGGACGGGGGCCATACTAAGTCAATATTTATCCCTTCCAGGCTTCCAGTGCCTATCTTTGTAGTACTTATATCTGGATGTACTAGTTTAGAGTGCACCATCTGGGTGTCTCACAAGGGGATCTATTAGCACATTTGCAATATTCTTCGGAAATGTCAACTAACGCAAACAATCCATCCACTATTTTGAGTCACACTAACCCCAACCGGATCCTGATATCCGTCCCCCTCTTATACTACTTCTGTTAGCCCCCATAGGGCATAAATGAGATAGGTGTGGCCAATTGTACATACCTCTGTTATTGTTGAAGGTAACTCAAAAGGCTTATATTCCTCTGCCTGAATAGAAAATACTGATAATCTTCATTAACTGGGCGCCCCGTACCCTTCTTCATCTTGCTTCTTTTATTTCTTCAAACTTGTATCTATCTTCTGAATCTCTGATTGCCTTTCACCATAGGGGTGGATATAAGATATTCATGCCTTAGGGCTCCTTAACAAGAAGCTTATATGTCTTAGTACATACATGTTTTGATGAAGACCTCATATTTATCCATCATATGCATCATGCAAAAATCGAGTTCCTTTGACTCAACACTTCCACAACTATATCTCTTACCATCCATCTTTTCTAGATGTAGGCATCATCGTATTATGAATAAGATAGAGTTTAGGAAATTAATTTCTTACAACTGAGATCTACCACACGATCTAGAGTAAGAAGAAAGAGTGACAGTCCTAAATGCCATGTAGCCTCCTGCTTATAAGTGTGGTGCACAACACACCCATAAACAAGACTCTTCTAGACACTGATTGTAGACTCTCTATGACAGAACTGCTCTGATACCACTTCTGTCACGACCCAAAGAGATGGGCCGCAACCGGCACCCGGTACCTTACTCAACCGAGTACCAACGTAACGTATTTTTCTTATTACATCGGCATAGGTAAGTGGGATAGAAGGAGCGTAATGAGATATCCTGAGTAAACAAGAGGGAATATCCGACATAGAATGACCCAACCTGATATAGAAACTCATACCTGTGACATACGGGCCTATAAGGCCAATGTGATCCATTATATTCTTAAAATATAGGCCGACAAGGCCATACAAGTATCCGTATACATGACAACTGTCTACAAGCCTCTAATAGTTCATACTTATCATAAAGGTCGGGACAGTGCCTCGCCATACCAAACAATATGCGTATAAATCATACTGACCAAACAAGCAACTCCGTAGCAAATAGAGCGTGCTAACATCTTCTGCTGCGCTGATAGCCTACTTGGAGGACTCTCGACCTGTCTATCGGGACCTGTGGGCATAGAACACAGCGTCCCCAGGCAAAAGGGACATCATTACAAATAATATACCGATTATGTAAGGAGTGAAAATCAGTAAATATTAGACATGAGAGAAACATGGAGTAAAAGACTCGACATGTAAGTCGGAATAGCTCTGTGAATAATTTAATACGTATAATGTCATGCGTATGCGTATAAATGTCATACCAAGCATGGGTACATGCGTTCATAACATCATCAAGCCTCTAAGGGCATCCCATTATATCATCTCGACCACTGTGGGCAAATCATCAACGTATACCAGCTGATCAGGTGGTGGTGCGTATATAATTTCATAACCTTTTCCCATATCCCATATACATATAATATACACATATATAGTGCCATCTAGTCATTGTCCAATGCACATCTATAAATACATGAAATGCATAAGAAATACGTAAATAAGATTTCTCGGAATGTCATAAAATCAATATGCCTTTCGGATAAACTTTATAAAATACGTATTTTTTTGAGACCCATGAAGAAAAGATATAATAATAATTCACATGGGGAATCAAGAATATAGACACCCATAGTACTTCTATGAATAGAGTCATTTATGAAAATTGTGCGTTTACTCATTTCGTTTGTATCGTATGGATCTTGCCAAAAGAAAGAAGGGATAGGCTTAACATACCTGAACCGATTCTCTTGACAAACCTTTAACACTCGTTGATTGCGACAACACGTAACGGCTGATCGAAGTATGGAAAAATCCATATGATATTCTTGAGAAAGATTGCACCATACTCCCTTAGAATCGCTAAATCTCACGTTGCTAAGATACTAATAATTCTCGTTTGAATTTTTGAAGACGCTTGTGAGATTTTGTTGAATTGTTGAAGATGATAATTCGCACGTTACACGTGAATATGCATCTCTCTTTATGAAGTAAAGATATCCTTAANGCATAGGTAAGTGGGATAGAAGGAGCGTAATGAGATATCCTGAGTAAACAAGAGGGAATATCCGACATAGAATGACCCAACCTGATATAGAAACTCATACCTGTGACATACGGGCCTATAAGGCCAATGTGATCCATTATATTCTTAAAATATAGGCCGACAAGGCCATACAAGTATCCGTATACGTGACATCTGTCTACAAGCCTCTAATAGTACATACTTATCATAAAGGTCGGGATAGTGCTTCGCCATACCAAACAATATGCGTATAAATCATACTGACCAAACAAGCAACTCTGTAGCAAATAGAGCGCGCCAACATCTTTTGCTGAGCTGATAGCCTACTTGGAGGACTCTCGACCTGTCTGTCGGGACCTGTGGGCATAAAACACAGCGTCCCCAGGCAAAAGGGACATCAGTACAAATAATATACCGAGTATGTAAGGAGTGAAAGTCAGTAAATATTAGACATGAGAGAAACATGGAGTAAAAGACTCGACATGTAAGTCGGAATAGCTTTGTGAATCATTTAATAATTATAATGTCATGCATATGCGTATAAATGTCATACCAAGCATGGGTACATGCATTCATAACATCATCAAGCCTCTAAGGGCATCCCATTATATCATCTCGACCACTGTNATGACAACTGTCTACAAGCCTCTAATAGTTCATACTTATCATAAAGGTCGGGACAGTGCCTCGCCATACCAAACAATATGCGTATAAATCATACTGACCAAACAAGCAACTCCGTAGCAAATAGAGCGTGCTAACATCTTCTGCTGCGCTGATAGCCTACTTGGAGGACTCTCGACCTGTCTATCGGGACCTGTGGGCATAGAACACAGCGTCCCCAGGCAAAAGGGACATCATTACAAATAATATACCGATTATGTAAGGAGTGAAAATCAGTAAATATTAGACATGAGAGAAACATGGAGTAAAAGACTCGACATGTAAGTCGGAATAGCTCTGTGAATAATTTAATACGTATAATGTCATGCGTATGCGTATAAATGTCATACCAAGCATGGGTACATGCGTTCATAACATCATCAAGCCTCTAAGGGCATCCCATTATATCATCTCGACCACTGTGGGCAAATCATCAACGTATACCAGCTGATCAGGTGGTGGTGCGTATATAATTTCATAACCTTTTCCCATATCCCATATACATATAATATACACATATATAGTGCCATCTAGTCATTGTCCAATGCACATCTATAAATACATGAAATGCATAAGAAATACGTAAATAAGATTTCTCGGAATGTCATAAAATCAATATGCCTTTCGGATAAACTTTATAAAATACGTATTTTTTTGAGACCCATGAAGAAAAGATATAATAATAATTCACATGGGGAATCAAGAATATAGACACCCATAGTACTTCTATGAATAGAGTCATTTATGAAAATTGTGCGTTTACTCATTTCGTTTGTATCGTATGGATCTTGCCAAAAGAAAGAAGGGATAGGCTTAACATACCTGAACCGATTCTCTTGACAAACCTTTAACACTCGTTAATTGCGACAACACGTAACGGCTGATCGAAGTATGGAAAAATCCATATGATATTCTTGAGAAAGATTGCACCATACTCCCTTAGAATCGCTAAATCTCACGTTGCTAAGATACTAATAATTCTCGTTTGAATTTTTGAAGACGCTTGTGAGATTTTGTTGAATTGTTGAAGATGATAATTCGCACGTTACACGTGAATATGCATCTCTCTTTATGAAGTAAAGATATCCTTAAATGTGTGAGCTCCATCTGTTGCCTAGAATTGCAATTCTCTTAGAATTGCAAATGCAACATATGTATTTTGATGACTTATATTGGAGTCTTTATTAAAGAGAGTGGTCCCCACTTTAGGATGACTTGGCCATAAGATCTTCTAGTTTTGACACCAAGTAAATGACTTAAGAGTCATTTTTATTTAAAGCTTCTTCGCTGCCACGTGGGGGAATTTGTCCCCACCTATTAATTATCCACAAATACTTAATTACATTGTTAATCTCCCATTAAACCAATAACTAACCAATTACCCAAATAATTAAGAATTATCTCAAATTTCTTAAAATACTACTCATTCTTTTAACACACTTTAAATACCGGGTATTATAGCTCAGACCGTATTTTATCCCAAATTGTCAAACTTTGACGAAACTTATTTTCTTCGATTCCCTTACCCTATCACTTTCAAGAATTTAATTATCACTTGTTTGAAATAGCATAATGCTTAAAATCTCAAAATAATCTCATTCCCGAACTTATGTCGATTAACTTACGACATAACTTTAACGTACAAAAATACGGGATGTGACGTCTCATTTTTGAGCTTTTATCAATTTATTTATGGCGTATTTTCATGTATGAAAACATGGGGTGTAACAGATTTGAGGCCTCGATTAAGTTCATATTGTATTTTTTGACATGTTGGTATGTTTGGTTGAGGTTCCGGGGGCCTCGGGTGGATTTCCGATAGTTAATGGATTGAAATTTGGACTTAGAAGATTGGTGAAACAGCTGATATCTTGTGTCATCACACCTGCGGAAGGATTGGCAGCAGGTGCGGAGCCACAGAAGTGGCCAGGTGTGAGCAATAAGAAGACGGCTGGGGAGTGCAGGTGTGGGGGAGAAATCCGCAAAAGCGGACGCGCTCCTGTGTGAACTGTTCCGCAGAAGCGGATTTTGGAAGTAGGGCTGGGGATCGCAGAAGCGATGGAGTGATCCGCAGATGCGGTCCCGCATATGCGAAGATCAGACCGTAGGTGCGCTAGGTCGGGGGCTTAAGTGGACTTCGCATAAGTGAAGATTTCTCCTCAAAAACGAAATCGCTGGTGCGGCCCCTGGCTCCGCAGATGCGAAATGTCTGGCACACTTCATAAAATTGAGGGTTTTGTGGTTTTTCTCATTTTTGGACTTTGCAAGCTCGGGTAAATGCGAGTTTTAAGAGGGGTTTCGCTAGATTTCAAGACGTAAGCCACTTTTGATCATTTTTATTCATTAATATTGATTACTCATGGAATTTTCTACCTAGATTATATGTTTTTGAGGTGGAATTTGGGGAATTTTAGACTAGGGATTGGAGAGTAAGATTTGGGAATTTTAGTGAGGATTTGAGGTCGAAATTGAGTAATTTTTGTATGGTTGGACTCGTTATTGAATGGGTGTTTGGATTTGGTAACTTTTGTTGGATTCCGAGACGTGGGCCTGGGGTTAACTTTTTGGGTTAACTTTTTGGGTTGACTTTTTGACTTTTATTAAAGAACTTAGCTTTATCGAATGGAATTGGTTCCTATAGCTTGTGTTGATCGTATTAAGTTGTTTGTGGCTAGATTCGAGTCGTTCGAAGGTTAATTCGCGAGGCAAGGGCTTGTTGGAGTAGAGATTTGCGCGATTTGAGGTAAGTAACTCTTCTAAACTTGGTTCTAAGGGTATGAATCCCTGGAATACATGTTATGTGGTTGGTGTTGAGGTGACGCACATGCTAAGTGATGGGCGTGTGGGCGTGCACCATGGTAATTGTGACTCGGTTGATTCTGTGGTACTGTGTTGTTATCAAACCTTGTTGCTATTCATTAAACTCCTACTTGTTAGAGTAATTGAGCTACAATCCATGTTAGAAATCATGCTTAGACTATATACTTGTTATGTTTGGACCCACGGAGGTCACTTCTGTTGTTGAAATATTTGCTTAAACTGCAATTATGTACTCAGTCATATCTATCATTTGCATATCATATCTCATTCTCTGTTGCCATTTATTATTACATCATATTATCATTGTTTGGGCTGATTGTCATGAGATTTGTCTGTCTGGAAGACTGGAGAGATTGATGTCTGAGTGAGGCCGAGGGCCTGATTGTGAGTGATATTTATGGGATCGGGTTGCATGTTGCAACATGCTTTATTGATTCACACCATGATTGGCTTATATTAGTGCTTGCGCAGGATCCTTCCCTCCGGAGTCTGACACACCAGCAGTGAGCATAGGTACCGATGAGTGCTGAGTGCGAGTGCCGAGTGATTGAGAGTGCCGAGTGATTGAGCGTGCTGAGTGAGGATGAATACTCCGAGAGTATGAGTATATGACTTTATCACTGTGTTGCA